>MU284212.1:0-74351 GCA_022478815.1 Daldinia bambusicola
TGGTGCTCAAAGTCTGGTACGCTAGCTTAATTACTGCCCGATTCCTTAATTAAAGCGCAGCACCCCTTTGGGGTGCGTCGTCGAGTTTACGTAGATAGCACTAGTACTCGTTTCAACATCACTCTCAAGTTTACCTTCAATCTATGTTCCTATGAAAAAGCGCTTATTAAGTCAACACATCTCGATCGTAAACCAAGACATTTTAGCGTCAGTACATAACGTTAACGGAGTTAATCGGCGATGAGATAAGATAAGATGAGATGAGATGCGATGAGATACTATGGATGTCAGGTAGTTCCTCTAATATCTCTCCAATGCCCACCCAAAACCAACGGGACACGAGAACTCAATAAATCCCAGTAGCGAAGTTGTCTCGTATTAACGGAGGACACGTGCCTTGACTTCTTTCTCCAAATAATCAACCCAATATTTCGCGCCATAATATTCTTCTTTTAGATGGCTAGTTTCCGTCCCGATAAGAATCGTCTCATACTTGAGTTCCTCGTGCGCGTATTTCAAGGCTTTCTCGTATGCTCTGCTATCAAAGGCAAATCTCGAACATTCTCGTAGCCTATCGTCTTGGTTATCCTTCGAGTACTGCAGAGGGGAACATCCAGAGTCTTGGCTCTCAAAAGCTGCCTAAGGAGGTAGGTACTTACGCTCTGCAGATTTCCATACCACATAGCCGCTGTCTCTTGAGAAGCTTTACAAGCTCCTCTGCAGCGCACAAGGCTTGCTGGGCTGTTTCCAGCTTGGGAACGCCCGTGCGACGCGGATCGTGGGATATCCCGAGTTGGTAGGCCGCTAGCGCTTGGTCGAGGAGCAGCATACGATATCGCAACTTATCAATCGCGTCATCGGTACACGCTTCACAATTACATACGATTTTCCAGACCGCATAGAGAGAGAAGCCGCGTTGATTGCGAGTCCAGCACGTGGTGCCAGTATAATTCACGAAGATCTGTTGCCCAGCTTTGATGTCGTGAATCGCGTGGATAGTCAGCCGCTGTAGAGTCGGGTTCCAATAGCTGAAGGCGTTAGGAACGCAAGAATGCCCGATTCGTGAATACAAGGAGAAAAGACCCGAGCCATACTTTCCAGAAGGACCCAGCTGAACGTTATTGAGCAGGTAGGAGATGCAGAGGTTAACCATCTTGTTGACTATCTTCCGCAGCTTCTTCCCCTTAAGGAGAGTTCCGTCGCTATTTTTCAACTTCTTACTCTTATAGAAACTCCAAACTTGGTTAGCGACGAATCCTCTTTCTCGAATCTCGTCTGCCATTTTGGAGCTGCATGGCAGCTGGTCTAACTCCTTGAGTTCCTCGTTCGTTAGACTGTCCACGATCTTGCAAACCCCTGATAATTCTTCCTCAAAAGGTGTAGTTGGTGGTAACATTATCAATGGAATCTCCGCAGAAATACGCGTGCCGCGGGCAATGTCAACTTTCGCGAATATGGCTTGATCGACAGCGACCAATTCCCGAATTTCAACCATCCCTGACGAGATAGCGTCTTCAAGACTTTAGCAAGTTTCTCAATAACATTTAAGCTTACTCATGGATCTTACCCTCTAAAGCGGCGTTTCTTACAGCCATTCTTGTGTAGGCGGTACGGCGATGTAGTTGGGGTAGATGATATCGCACCGCCGTGTTTTCTTAGATTTATATAGGTGCACGACATAGTAAGGGGGATATTGTTCTTTGGTGCTGGGTTGCCTAGGGGGCGTTGCTATGCAGCCTTTAACATAGTTGATGTCTTAGTCTTACGTCTGACTGGAAGGATCTTCTCTCAGTAGCTTTAGTCCTTTGGTCAATGCTTTCTGAGACTAGATGTATCGTTTATTATTCTTAACGCACATACTGCAGCAATTCTGTTCTATTCACGTTCAATCTTGTCTTGTTACCTCTAAGAATTACTGCTTCTCGAAGCAGCAAAGTTACTATAAACACAACACGTCAGATTCTACAGCATACCCATACCCTATGAGAGCTGATGATTCCTTCTTATTGTATAAGTGGCTAGAGATGGATCTCTGATGTAGTTAATTACCTGATTTCATGTCATCTTAACAGCAGGTTTGAAAGCTCTTAGTCCCGATCTACGATTCGCTTGATACTTGGTAATAATGTATATGATAGTTAACCGCCAGCTACGCAACCTCACTCTTCATGAACGATATCTGATCTCCCTTATGGAGCGATTTTCATGCGCTGGCATGGTTATGCGGATAATATAGCCGGGACCCGATGAGAGGAAACGATCGACCCCGAGCGGACCAATAACGGACCAAACGAGTGTTCAAAAGGGGAAGTACTCCACACCTCTATTCGGCGTTTTTTAGGACGGTTTTCATCTATTCAAACCTCTCCATCCTGGTCGGGGAGTCCTTTCAAGATAAGATCGGCCGCCGTCTCTGCTATTCCAAGACGGGATGTGTAATTTAGGCAGATTGCGTCTCCCCGAAGACTAAAGAAACCTTATGTCTTCAATGCTCGAGCATACCGTGACAACAAGTGACCAGCTTGCTACTTGAGTGACGGAACGAATGTTTAGTTCAAATAGAACTCCAGCATGTCTTGCATAGAATAACGCCTAGCGACCCGTATCCCCTGTCTTACTACCAGACATGGGATATATAGTTCCAGTTTCGCCCTCCTGATCTTTCTCAGACCTTCCTCTTCCCTGAAGACACTTGAAAGTTGATCCCATCACTTCAACACTTCGAATAGTTTTCACAATGAGGTCCGCCGTCACCACGTTTGCCCTATACACGCTGGCTGCTACGGCCGCCGCGCACGCCACCTTCCAGGATCTATGGGTTGCTGGCAAGGATGAAGCGTCTACTTGCGCTAGACTGCCCGTACGTCACATATAACGTTCTAGTCAGGACACACAACATGCGATGAAGATCAAATATTAACGTTAGGACAGGCAAACAACAACCCAGTCACCAACGTCGGCTCAAACGACATCCGCTGCAACGTCGGAGCCAAAGCTGCGGCCTCCAAGTGCACTGTATCCGGTAAGAAGTGATCCTTGTTATATGATTTTTGATTTTTAACAGAGTTTTAGCCGGCGACACCGTGACAGTCGAAATGCACCAGCAGCCCGGCGACCGCGACTGCAGCAAGGAAGCTCTCGGCGGAAACCACTTCGGCCCCGTAATGGTATACCTGAGCAAGGTGTCCGACGCCGCTTCGGCCGACGGGTCCTCGTCGTGGTTCAAGATTTTCGAGATCGGCTACGACCCTTCCACCAAGACCTGGGGCAACGACATCCTCAACAAGGGCTGCGGTAAACAGGAAGTCAAGATTCCGTCTGACATAGCCCCTGGCGATTACCTCCTCCGTGCCGAAACCATAGCCCTCCACAGCGCATCGCAAGCTGGCGGCGCGCAATTCTACATGACCTGCTACGTAAGTGACGACCAATCTGAAAGGCGTAGTAATCTGCAGGGATGATTCTTACAGGTGCTGACATGATTCGATAGCAAATCACCGTCACTGGTGGAGGTTCTGCTAACCCGTCTGGTGTGAAATTCCCTGGTGCGTACAGCGCCAACGACCCTGGTATCAAGGTCGACATCTGGGGCAATAGCTTCACCGAGTACAAGATCCCCGGCCCGCCCGTATATGAGGGCTAGGCTCCGACCTTGAAGGAGAAGTGTGGTTCCAAGGAGACGGCTGCATGTGGTCATGGCGTAGTAGCGAGCATGTAGTGACATTTTAAACAATATACATCTTCAAAGTATTGCATTATGAAATAATATATCCCTACCTGCCTAAGGTAACTGATCGTCTATCAAGCTTATCCCCTTGCCCGGCCACTTGAACTTCATAGGTGTATATACCCCGAAGAAAGATTAGGAAATATACTTCTTCCCTTCTTTATCTAAGATTAAACCGTAGCCCGCCGGGAATTTAGTCAAGAACCATTCATATTCGGTTATAATCCGGCCATTGCTTTCTACTGATTGTACGTATTATTACCTACATTGCATCTAAGAGATAGCCTTTACATAGCATCTTAATCCAGTCCCTTTATCAGGGGTATGGAGCACTGGGAGAATAGTTTATAAGGGGCGCGCCGCTTCCTCCAAGGTACTTCGGAGGGCAAGCGCTAATTAGTCACTACTCTACACGCTTGCTACTATCTCTAGTATTCACTCTACGTACGACATATACCACAGGATCTCTCTAACATCCTTCTTGTTGAGTTCTCCACGTGGAGGAGACCATCAGATATTGTAGGTAGTGATCTAGCAACGCCTGGCCTTCTATTGTCGTGCGAGGCAGCTGGCTACCCTTTGTACAGTTAGTAGACACCTGCTGTATCCACGTATCCCTGACACTCTTATAGCATCGTTTCTCTTATCCTGCGCAACATTGTACTCTAACAGCTATTTTGATCGCTTGTAACTCAGTCATTCACGAATCAAAGGGGGAAATGTCTATATATATAGAAAAGAAACTAAAGCTAATCAAAGCTGAATACAAGTGGTATTAAAAGATCGTCCATTATTAAAAGAAGTTTCCATGGTGAGTATCATCTATCTCTTTCTAAGCTCAATGTAGACATGACTTAAATTTAATGAGGACATTCAAGAAGTGATAAGAGGCGTCCAAGCGCCCATGTTATAAAAAAAAAACTAAAAAAAACTTGAAACCTGAATATCATCATATCACTGCTCCCTAGCGGCAAGGAAAGTAACTTCGTTGTTCCGCGAGGAAATCTAACTCTGATAGCTTTGAAGCCAAAGCTATATACAACCATCTCCTTTGTTCCCAAGGACTCTCAACTGAGACTCCTGACATAAGCTTTTGCACCGACAAGCCCTTTTAGTAGATGTACTTGTAAAGCTGGTAATAGCCATTCTAGTATTTGTTAGAACTGGTAAGTAAAATTACAGAATACATCCCATACCTCCGTCAATTTATGGTTCGCGTATACCCTATACGTGCTGTGTCGCATTTCAATGCGAAAGCCTCCGCGGCCAAATATGCTCTTGAGCTCCCCCGAAAGTCGGGCTGGATCAACATTGCGAGTAGATACAGCGAAAATGTGTTCCATTATGTTTTTAACAAATTCAAGAAGTTGATGATAGCGGTGGATAGCAAGTGTGGGTAGCCGGTGGTGAAATCGCTGAGGCAATAAGTGGATGATGGTGTGAACATTGTTCGAGTTATTGCATGATGACCGCAGAGGTTATACCTCTGCCGGCTGCCCCCAACGATGGCCGGTAAGTAGCTCCTAGAAGGGAAGCTACATGTAGGACTTTTCAAGCCTAAGCCTCCGTCATACATATTAAATACGCCTCTCTGCAGGACATCGCCCAATAGGGAATGGGCCCCGCGCTCCGTATGCATACCCTCCTAACGATCTATGAGCTGGTCGATTGGTCCTGCAGGAAGCCGAAAATTATATCAGACAATGTGAGTCAGTGGCTAGCTGTCGTGCTACCCCTATTCTTCTTTTGGGGAATAAGCGGTAAGGATGGAGATAACGCTAGCCTTGCTTATTGCTGGCGGTGGCTTAGAAGTCAGCTGAGGCTATTGTGTCGCCGCTGGCTCTACGAACCAAGTATTTAAAAATTCAAATGTTAGACTTGTCTCTCGATTGGCAACAATGCCTTAGGCTGGTAAATTACTATAATGCTATAGGTTATACGAAGCAAGATGAACACCCAATCGCGTCAAAATGAAGATATACTAGGCGAAGAAAATGTATTTGCCCTTGGCCAATCGTGCCGGATATCTCTGATTTCTCGTTTCTAGGCCATCGTCAATCCACAAGAGATAGCAAAATTCGTCGGTCTATCAATTATCTATGCAGCATTCATTTATAAGGCTAACAGTAATTGCCAGATCAATAAACGGGAATCGGAACGGAGCCCTTTGGGCGGAAGAACTTTCAATTTGCCTGGCGATATTGCTATCAATATCGAAGCCCCTAGCGAGGCAGGAAACAGCCAAGATGCCAAGTCCAATGCGTCTGGGTATAGAACTTCGAACCCCAGTACTGTTTATGACAGAGGTAATAGCGAAAGGCTTCGCGATAACGGACGGGAAGCCTATCTCCAGCATCAAGTAATACCGGAACCATCAGACCGTGCTGTCGCAGGGACTGGTAGTTGGTCAGATACTAATGAGACGTGTATGGCAAAGCGACTGCGAGATGCTATGATAGACTCCGCAGACGGCAAGAAGTTCTTGCCTCTCGACAAGCTAGAAATGATTGTAACTGAGGAAGCAGTTCGTAAGGAGCTTGCTCATAACCCCGAACGAATCTCTCCGCAACTCATTTGCGAGAGACAAGAGATTATCGACAAAGACAGAACACAATACACGTCATATCAAAAAATATTCGCGATATTAGTTCTTATAGGCCAGGTGCAGCTCATCTCCGACTTCCTAGATGAAGAAATAAGGGACTGGGATCTACCCTTAGAGTCCAGGTGTCCTGAAGAACACACCTTTCTTGTTTCACAACGCAGGACAGAGATTCCTAGGCCGGGCTACCGGCTCCAAACCCGTTACAAATGGTCGGCTAGTCGGATTGCCTTTTTCGAAAGTCAGCAGTGGATTGTATGCGCCCCCTTTTTCTCAAGAGCAGAGCACCTTGGGGAGAAAGTCCACTTATATCAGCTGAGTGCCCACGATGTACTCCCTTTCATCAATCCGGGGACAGATGACCGAGGAAATCCTGCATACCTCAACCACGGCTTTTTCTCTACTGTTCGGCGTGTCAAAATCCATCCGGCACACCATAACTTCCCAGTCCATAAAGTAAGATTGTTCAATCCTACCATCTAACTACCCACATCACCCCAGGCGTGCGAGTTAAAGAATTGGTTTGGCTGACGAGTTGAAAGGATAATAACGGGGCCGATTTTGCCGTGAAAGAGATTATTAGGATATGGGATATGAATGAGGAGCAGAGCGACCCAAGGGATTATAAAAGAAGTTTCGACCAAGAGGTTTCGGCCTTGAAAAGGTTTTGCCAGAGAAATGAGCGGTACATTGTAAAACTACGTATGTACCGTTCTGTCAGTTCCGCTATTGTTTCCGTCTACAAGGAGTATAGGGGTACAATCAAGAAGATGTCGTTCATAGAATACATCTTATCTACCTACCTAATTCCCCTGTTACTTATTAGTATTCGAGGAATTACTAACTCTTACTTCTTTCCAGTTGCTACTTACGAAATTAACGGCAAATATCATCTACTTTTCCCAGCGGCAGACGGAAACCTTATGAATCACTGGGAAGAAAACCCAGAACCAGAACGAATACCCGCATTGTGGCTCGCAGAAGAGTCTCTAGGAATTGCGCAGGCTTTACTAAAGATCCACAAATTCACCTATACACCTCCGGATGGAACAGCGGGCACATTTCTTAGTCCTCAGCAGATACAAGACCATGGTATACACGGTGATATAAAACCACAAAATATTCTGTGGTACAAAAGGCTTCCCGGTCACCTCATGGAGGGTGCATCGCCGATAGTCGATTCATCCGGTCTAGGATATCTCCAGATCTCCGACTTTGGCACAGTGAAGTTCCATCGGTATATGTCAACGAAGAACAACGAAATATTAGTTAGGGGCAATACATACCGAGCCCCTGAGTCTGACCTCGCGGGTAACCAGGGCTCGCCAGCAATCGACATTTGGGCATTTGGATGTCTCTATCTAGACTTGATTACATGGTACGTTCGAGGTGGCGAGAGCGTCTGCAATTACTTTCCTAGAGCTCGCGAGGCGGATGAGCCAAAGCAGTTGATTGAAGGCTTCAGTGGCGAAGACAAGTTCTACATTGCCAAGAGAGAGCTCTTTACTGGGCGGCAGTACCATATGGTTAAGCCAAGGGTCTCAGAGGTAATTAAAGCCAGCTCTCCTTACTCTCTTTATCTACTTGACATTCTCATGGACGTCATTTTGAAAAGGGGGCTAGGTACTGTCTTGGCATGCTAATGTGTCTACAGTGGATTATGCGCCTCCGAAGAGCCCCACGCTGCTCTCAATTCATCCACGATTTCTTGGACTTTATCGAAACTCAAATGCTAGTCATAAGCCCAGAGGAAAGATGCAAATGTTCTATGATTGTTCGCACATTACGCCAGCTTCAGCAAAAATGCATTGCCGATGAAGAATACTACAGCCTCGGAAGACCCCATACGTGGATGAACTTAAGATCTAACTTCACCCTCTTAAAAGCGAGGTCTCGACAGCTTGCACAATTCATCGATTCCCATGGGCAAATCGTCTCACTTATACTGGTTACGATTATCCTAATAATAATGCTCCTTATTTGGATTTATGGAGAAGGTAGCATGAAGGACCTTGATGATAGACCGGATCTTCAGCTTTGAGCCCAATCTCAGTTCGGGCATCACGGTATTGACCAAGAGGCACTAAAGTATCTAGACAACCTTGCTGTTTCAGAAGGAAATTCAAGCTGAATTATACAAGCTTGAACTATGTATATAACTAGAGGGATTCATTGTAAATACAATAACACAGGCACCTAAGGTTACCCCTCTAGTATAGAACTCTAACACTAGGTAAAACTCATAAATAGTCATGATGAATAAAAAACAGTTAATCTTGACTGTCGTAATGTTTCTTGGCTTGTGCCTTAACCCACTCATACTGCGCCTACTTGTTGAGTCAGAAATGAAACTCTTTGGAGTGCTTGTTGGGGAGAATATCTGACAACACTTAGCCCGGGATCGACAACCCAGACTTGATATACTCCATGACCAGCAGTCTATATTCAAATTGATCAGTGTCATATATCCACTAGTATCTTCCAATTTGCACTTACTGGCTCTGAAAACTTGTTAGCGCCCAGAATCTGCCTCAAAGCAGTCTTCAGTTTGCCCTTATCAATGTAGTCGATGTTAAAATTGTGATAAGGCATTATTGTGTACGACTTTAGGACTTGACAAGGTAGGCTATGAAGATTCACACATAAGCTGATCTATCTTAAGCAGGACGTAAACTCTCCATTTATTTGCATTGAGGCTGCAAGCCTGCCTACTCAAGCCATTCTTGATCGAGCCTCATTATGCCCAGCATGGTAGTCATCCGGCAAAGGACAATTAGAAACTCCATAGCCTGCTTCAAAGTCATGGACGTATGCGTAGTACCGACCACTAGTATTTTTGCTTCATGTAAGCTTGATATGCAGGCTATGTTAGCCCACCACAGCCACCTGCAATTATTAGTGGTCATCGATAGGTGTTTAATACCTATTTGATAGTTTACTGTAGCTCAACACAACCCAACCTTGATAACTCCGCTGGGCTCTCCGTACGGCAGATTCGCTCGCCCAAAGTTGCACATTATAGAGTAATACCACTTTAGCTAGGATTAGGGTTGGTGCTTATAAATTCTCTATAGATAGACCGAAGCATAATGAGATAGGTAGGTTAGTGGTAGATAGGTCTATCCCCTCGCTCAAAACTTCCCCGCTCTATCTCACCTGAAATTGGGTTACAATGGATTGGGTCCGAAAACGATGGAGGTTATCCGATGGAGATCTTGGTAACTTCGAATATGCAAACCGCAAATGCAAGGTCATACGGTTAGGCTACAATGGCGAGGTAAGGTTCCACAGGGTGATCATGAGGAAGAAACAGAAAGTTTCTAAATTTAATTAACACGATAATCCAGAGGCAGCGCAAAATTCAGTATTGGGATTTATCATCAGATGTAGAATGGCAAGACTGGTTCGGAAAAGTCAGGCATAACCCCTATTTCAACTGGCCCAACTAATGGGTACAATGATAGGAGAAACTCATATCCGAGGAATCTCGTAACAACACTACATCTGTTATGTAAGGGTCCTTCACCAGAACTGTGATATAGGTGCTTATATCAACTAACATTTGAATCAGACTGGGAAGCCGAATAGAGGAAAATGATTGTGGATTGAGTTATTTGCCTTTCTCCAGACAGGTCTTCGAACGCGTACTGCAGCGATTATTCATTCACGACTCAATAGCCAGGACAATCCTCCGCAATTATGCGGCAACGTTCTCGCGGACATATCTTCCCATTGAGAACTCGACAGAAACCGCACTAGGTAATAGGCCTTGATTCACGCATCTCAGCTCTTATGTAATAACTAACCACCTTATAGTATATAACTGTCGCTCTTCAGCTCATTGGGAAGACGACCTGGCGCTGTCCGTGACGTATTTCCCGAATATAGGGCGCACCTATGCGGTCTTCTACGGCTGCAATAATCATGCCGCAGGGAAAACGATAATGGAAAGGATTTCTAACCGATTCATCAAAAGCTCGGAAGACTCATTCTGCCACCCGATGCTTTCGGTTGGCATCTTCGCTGAGATTGAGAGGTTTCGAATGCGCGAGCTTGTGTTATCTAGGAAGACCGCTCTGCAGGACACCATAGACAAGCTGCAAGCTCACGGTTATGGATCGCTGACGCGATCTAAGTCTCCTGTTGATCCCTGGCTAAATATATACGCCATCCGAAACGGCCTCGAATGCTGGCTTGGGGTCCTTGCTAGTATGATCACTCACATAGACGAGTTAGGTCAAGCATGTGATCAGGGCCACGATGGTAACCACTTCCACAACACGGGCCGCCGAATAAAAGATCGCCTAGCTGAAATTCATGCTGAGTACCTTGACTTAATCAGGGATTGCACCATGATTATCGATGGAATGACTCTGGCTACCAACTTGGTCCGCTTTATACCCTTACTTTAAAACAGCGTTGGAATAATGGTGCTGACATAGGTTCTACCAGGCGCTTGCAAGGGACAACATGAGCGAAAGTAAACAAATGAAAACAATCGCAGTGGTGACCATGGTCTTTCTTCCCGCCACTTTTGTCGCAGTAAGTGTCTGCTACTTACCCCTGAAAAGGCCTTCTCTCTTACATAAAAACTGCCTACTAGACATTATTCTCCATGACGTTTTTCGATCTCAACTCTAGCTATGCCTGGCTGTACCCTTGCGTCACAATTCCCCTAACGGTTTTGGTCATTGGCGTATACATATATGTTGTAGTTCGACCGCGGCAGAGGCAGATGAAGAAGACTTCGGGTTTCGGCTCTGGAGGCGAGGAAAGGGGGCGCAGCATCAGGTCATGTTGCTGGGTTTGAATGGATTCGAGCAAGGAGTAGCAGCACAAGCGCCCCCTAAAGAGAACACTATGTAAGTCTACAATCGTTTATAACGTATGCGCTGTCAGGTAATGCTCGCGGTGGATGTCATATACAGAGTGAATGTCAGAGGCACATTATGCAGCCTATTGTAAGTATCCAGTAACGCCTGGCCTTCTCACCTCTTTCGAGAGAGACAGCTACTCTTTATATAGACAATGGCCCCTTGTAGTATCCACATATCCATATATCCCTGACATGCGCATGCTCTCTTACTAGGTGGGTACCGAAGGTATTCAAGGAGTTATAGATGTAGCCTCATATCAATAATAGCAAAGATATCCATTCTTGCTACTTATAAGAGTTGTAATCTCTAGC
This sequence comes from Daldinia bambusicola, assembly GCA_022478815.1. Lineage (NCBI taxonomy): Eukaryota > Fungi > Ascomycota > Sordariomycetes > Xylariales > Hypoxylaceae > Daldinia > Daldinia bambusicola. Next base: position 11,518 of record MU284212.1, read on the forward strand.
GCTATCTTGGTAGCATTATAAGACTCCTTTCTCTCAAAATCTCAATCATCCTGGGTATCCAAACCCCTGTAACTCCTAACAATAAACCCTCCCAATTCTGATGAGAAAACCCTAGAAATCAATAGAAAAAAAAAAAAAAAAAACAATAAACACGTCTATATGATGTCTCAAGTAAAGCACATAAGGGCATTATTCTGCATGTGTCAGTATTATGTAGTAGAAATCCTACGAGCATGTTAACGCTCTATAGTTGTAAGGTAGGTACATACCTAATCTGTGGAATCAACGTATCGAATTACCCGCCTCCTCGCATATGCTAGCCCGTGTCATGGCATGATTGTGCGGACGCCTAGTGGGCGGTATATCGCTTCTCGGGTATGCAAGGCCGATAGACAAAGTACCTTTCGTCGTTTCCCGTTCCCTCTTCGTGGAAACAACTAAGAACCTTATCTATCCAACCTTGGGACGGTCCACCAATGGACCAGCCACGAGCACGTCTTGTGCCAACGTCTCCGCCGGGTTGACAATCGAGGAAGCGAGTACTTTCTTGGGTCATACCCCGTCGCCCAGACCAGAATGCAGAGGTTTGTAAAAACGTGCATCAAGCTATCGGAACGTATTAGCATAGGTACCTAACCACAACGATTTAGGTACTCGCATAGAGGCCTTCGCGGTATGCGAGTGCCTAGGTGGTAGTGTAAAGTAAGGTAGCTTACAGTCTGAGGCCGAAGTATAGGGAGAAGCCTGTACTTGGCATAAAACCCGTCCGCAAGCCTTGCTCGGCGAGCATCTGGGAGATGCCATGGAGTACGAGCGGCGTCCAGATGAGAATCGATACGAGGCCCATGAGGAAATGGGGATAGCGGCAGAGATCCGAATCGGCACGGAATTGCCAGTCAGAAAAGCAAAGGCTTATATTAGCCAGGGAAAGGTCCCACTGCGAATAGTAGATAGACAGTCAGCTTCTGGCACAGCAATCGTAGGTGCCTAACCATATCCCTGGTTGCGAACGTGGGAAAAAAGATATAGATTTAGGGAGGTATAGGTAAGGTAGGCAGGTACTTGGAGAGGAAACTTACTGCCACCGCAATGCCTAACAAACAAGCACCTGTGTCCCAGTCGTCCCAGTCGAGCGGGCAATACTTAAGGACGATTGGAGTGATGACGTATGCGGAGAGCACGCAATAGACCAGGTCGATTTTGATGCTAGCCGTCGCATTGCAAAACGCTTCGTAACAAGCCATATGCCACCGTCCAGGAACATCGGGCCAGCCGCACCACGTGCAGACCTCTACGATCGTCCCGTCCGTGAGGGTGATTTCCAGGGGCTTGTTCCTGTCGGTGTGGTAGGCTGGGCTCCGCTTCACGCGGAAGCACTCGAGGCACATGGACCGCCACTCATCGGGCTCGCGCTCGTCGTCGAGGACCAGCGGCTCGTCGAAAACCCGCAGGCACTCAACGCAGCAGGTGCACAGCTGGGAGGTAGGCCGGTCATTTTCGCTGAAGTGCTTCCGGATATTGTCGCGCGAGAAGTAGTGGTAGTAATGCCGGCAGGTCTGTCGAAGACGTATCACGTCCTTGATGCCTAGGAAAGATATGACTTCGAGATGCAGCTCAACTGGTATCGACGCCAGCAGTGAGAGTCTACCAGGCTTAACTGAGACGTTTGACGGTACGGGAGGTGGCTGGCTTGAGCTCGCGATGCTGGGGGCTCTATTCAGTGGCAGTAGTTTAGGAGTCTGAGTTCCTACCATGGTTATAGATATTGTATGGAGGCTATTTGAGGACTTGAAGCGTTACGAAAAGTAAGGTGAGGAGAGCGCTTGTATTTATCCTACAGCTAAGTCCACTCAGCATGAAGCTCAAAAGCTATAGACGTTCGTTATGCCCCGGCATATTTATATCCTGGTCAGCTTCTCGGATTGACCATTTTAGCAGGTTCCTGTGTATCGAACTAGTCCAGCAGAAGCAGAGCTTCTTTCAGGAGAACATCAGGATGCTTTGACACTTCCTGATGTATATCAGGGATCAGATACATGCTACTGTTTCTTACTCTAAGTTCGGGTCTTTGATAGTTCCAGGCTTAGGCACGGAGTTCGCTATCACGCCGCATTTCCCACATTTTCGAGTCTCCTCGCTCGACATAAACTTCTCGATGGCGGCCTTTATCTGAGTGCCGAGGTCTGTGCAATGGAAAGCGGCTTCATGGACGACCTCGCCGCACTCCTGACAGTACCAACGCATACGGTCGATAGTGTCCTTAGGCCGCTTCTGCTCGAGCACCACGCCAACGGTATTGGCAAAACGCACCGGGTTATGGGGCGTGTTACCAGGTAAGAGGAACATGTCTCCCTCACGGATGATAATGTCCCTAAACTTTCCATCGTCAACAACCTTGAGCATCATGGCCCCCTTGTATTGGTAGAACCACTCTGGGGTTTGGTTGATGTGATAGTCAGTCCGAGCGTTGGGACCGCCAACGATCTAGTAAGAATATAAGGTCAGTTTATAGTTCTTAAGTTTATTAAGCGTAAGGTTTAGTGAATACAGCGGGCGCACCATGACTGTAAAGTCTTCATTATAAACGCAGTAGTTGTTGACAGGAGGCTTTAAGAGGTGGGAATTCTCCTCAAGCCTTTAGTTGCTATTAGTCAAAGCCAAGGCCATATGGGGAACCTTGCTGGCTTACCACTTCGGGAGATTTACTGGCGTGGAAAGCATCTTGGTTGGTTGGCTCAGATGAGATGAGAAGTTGTTGAGAGGTTAGATTTAGAACTTAGACTTAGAAGTGGTGATAACTAGTAACAGCCTTTTTTTTTTTCTTTCTTTTCATGTTTGTTTTTCATCGCACGGAGTTTTCGGATTCAAACTATATTTCACATATAAAGCGGCAATTAGTCATAACCTTGAGCTGATAGTAACCTTATTATGTTATCAAACCCTTCACTATGTACATTTCCCCCGCGACTTCCATTCCGCTTCTTAGGTATAACGTAAGGACTGAAAGAATTACCGGAGGTTCTATGACCCCGCTACTGAATGCTGCACGTCGATAACGTCCTTATCAGATCTAGCTTTACCTTCACAGCTTCAATACATTAAGATTACATAATACACGCAGAGGGCTGGAGGGTACACTATGTACAAGGACGGACTAGTGGTTGCATGCATTAGCGCTTTGCCTAAATTAGTCGTAGTACCGGGTCACAGAAGCTCTGTAGTTGTTTAACAAGCTTAGGGTCAACCCGTCAAGGACCTATCAAACCACACGATCTGACACCATCGTCACCTTTCTCACCTCGGAGTGAGCAAGTTTAAGCAAGTTTTCTAGAATTTAAGCATCGAGGAATTGCCATTTTGAATAAATTTTCTAGATCTCTATTTTATCCCATCATTCTTAGCTCCTTAGTAGCTCTCTATCCATCTATCGCCGCCTTTTATCCCGTTATTTTATCCCGTTCGTAGCTCGTGCCTCTCGAGAATTGACGAAGTTGCGCAATTCCATTTCCCGTAACTTCACCAATGGATCATTCGCATATGGATCACGGACATATGGGCCACGGCGACATGGACCACGGAGATGGGGGACACGGCGGCATGCCGATGTGCAACATGAATGTCAGTACCTACATGTTAATGCTTGGACTATCCTCTAGCCTCATGCACAGAGGTGCTTGAACAGCGCCACCCCAACACCTCCCTTCTTTTCTATTGGGCGCCGTCGAATGGGGAGAAATAAAGATGGAGATCAGATCATATACCTAAGAGGAAACTTGGACTAACTGTGGCGGTTTGCTTTTCGATGTCAATAGATGCTCTTCACATGGGACACGACCAACCTCTGCATCGTCTTCCGCCAGTGGCACGTTCGCGGCACGGCCTCGCTCGTCTTCAGCTTGCTCGCTATCATCGCCATTAGCGCCGGTTACGAAGCTCTGCGCGAGGGCATTCGACGCTACGAGTCCGCCATAGCTGCCAAGCAGGACGCTGCACCCAGTGAGTTACAGCCTCCCCACGCCTGCCTCCGCTCCCCCTACCGCCTCTCGATTTAGATCTCCCTCTTTTCCTTGACCCAATACCCCGGGTCGGCAGAGCAGTCGTATAACTAGTACCTATGGGAATGTAATGCGACCGTGCGCTGTGCTGCACTGCACCGCCAATCCATACACTTACCTTATGCAAATGCAACTATCCTCCCCCTTCTATGCATTATGGTCCGCCCTTTGGTTAAAGAAAGAAAAAAAAATCCTGGGCTAAGATCTTGCTATCGCGATTCCCGATCATCAAGTCGAACCAAATACTGAGAGCGCGTCATTACTTGGGGTAGGACGAAGCAGCCAGGCCGACGCGATTGGGCGACGGGCCCATCTCCTCAAATCCGTGCTGTACGCCGTACAGAACTTTTACGCCTTTATGATAATGTGAGTAAGAGAAAAGGAAGGAGAAAGAGAAAGAAAAGAAAGGCCTTAAATGCCGGGTTTGAAGCTACGAATATCGATGCTAATGATCGGATAACAATTAAAAAGGTTACTCTTTATGACTTACAACGGTTTCGTTATGTTCTCTGTGGCTATCGGAGCCGGCCTCGGATACTATTTCTTCGGTTCGCATACGAGGGCCGTAAAGGAGACGGCCTGCCACTAGATGCGGGATAAGCTAGAGCTATGGTCACGTTAGCATATACTATACAACACGGGTGGGTGGATATTCAGAATAGAGAGATGCGAAGAAGCTACGAAGGGCCTAATTTAGAACTCTACAACTTAGATGATACCGATCGGTTGGGCCATGTTGGATGCGTCGTAAGAAGTTGTCCGCGTTGGGAATTACAAGATACAGGCGGCTTGAGCCGCATTGTGAATCTACTATAATAATGCAAGGATCAGTTATGCCGTATCCCCCGTCTACTACATCTTTGCATCCTTAACCTCGTCTTTAATAGCGTCTTGTCCTACCTCCCTCCTCTTCTTCTCGGGGAGGCGGCCCTGGTTGTTGAGGAACGCTATGATCTCTTCGTCGCCGTAGTGGGAATTATGCTCGAACTCGGGCTCTTCTTCGTACGCGATCCTCGCGGCGTCGACTAGCATACGCGCCGTAAGACCCCACACTAGGAACCGCTGCACCGCGTCTTCCTCCTCTTCCAGCTCCTCCGCAAGCACAGCTTGCCCGCCGTCCCGGACCTTCGGCCTCGTTACCTTCTGGTTATTGACCGGCACGTGGAAGTTGTGCACGCGCCAGGGCTTGTCGTGCCAGTGGTGCCAGTACCCGTCGTACCACTCGCCGGGGGGTACGGTCTCGCCGTCGCGCGGCTCGTCCTTGGCCTTGAGGAAATTATGAAAGGGCCCGCTGAAGACGGCCGCCACCTCCTTCGCGTCCAGCCGGGGCATCATGCCCTCGTCGACCACGGCCGTCGGCTTCCCGGGCTCGTCGTCCGCGTGCAGGAACGCCACGCAAGGGCGCACCGCCATCTCCGTCTTCGCGAGGCTGCACGGCAGGCAGCAGAGCGGCTCGATTCGGAACGGCTTCGGGATCTTGGCGTCGTCCATCGGAAGACCGATTTCTTCCCACGCTTCGCGGCGAGCTATTTGGTCTATGCGTGGGGGGTTAAAGAGTTAGGTACGTTACATGTAAGCTCCAAGGGATCTGGTCTTTCCTATGGTTTGGCGGTTGCTAGGTGATCTCTAGGTACACTTACATGGCGACTCCTGTAACGAATCTGCCTTTCCACCGGGGAAAGCCGCATGACCTATAATTTCAGACGACAACAAAGTATAAGATTCGAAAGGCCTTTTTTTGAATTTATTTGTCTAGTTAAGGGGGGTTGGGTTGGGTTCGTATAACTAATCGTACCGGAGAAGTTGCGCAAACTGGTAGCTCGCATCGTGATCACGACTCTTAGGTCACCTCTGCGATCCGCGAACAGCAGGATCAGCACCGCAGCGCGTCGGCTTACGGGTAAATGGTCCCAGGTAGGAAACGGCGGGGGCTTGTAGGCGCGCAGACGCGCGATGGCGGCCTTTTGAGCGCATAAGCATTGGATGGAATTTACTTTGGAACCTCTCCGTTTCTCTCACCCCCTCACCACTCCTGCTAATTTGCAGCAGACGTCCATCCGGTGATGGGATTGTGTGCGGGTGCGAGTACGAAGACGGATGGTGAACAGGTGAATAGGTGCTTAGATTGTAGCTATACTGACCGCCGAGATTTTATTTAGCGGGGCCATCGTCGACGCATCCCAATAGTAGGAAGCTAGATCGGGGGGATCGGATGAAGGCGGTTGTTGCTGTTGTTGTTGGCTTTGTAAGTCGAGCGAGAGAGCGAGATCGGCGGGTAAGGGAGTCGAAGGACCGGTGGTAGAATTTCGGATGCTTTGCAGGATCTCAGCCGTTTCGAGCTCCGTGAGGGGAGGTAAGTCGTCCCTGTTGGCCGTACCGGAGGTGCTGTTTATAGAACTCATGGTGTGTGAAAGAGGAAAGATGTGTAAGTCACCGTTTTCGGATCGGCTCCCGGTTTTTAACTTACGTACTACTACCTAATGTAGCAGCTAGGCAGCTGTAAGGTGCTTGGTGTCTGATGTGGGCCGGCTTGACGTAGCGTACCGCGGGGTACCCCACATGGGAAACATCTATGAAGTACGTACCTCTCATAGCTTATATGTTTAACCTCTTTAGAGTCAATACCTCTGTAAGTAAACGAAAATGTGTGGGTTTAGACGGGCTTTACTATTAGAAAAAGGGGTAGGGCTAACACATCGAACAGAATGTCAATCAATGTTTTAGTTAGTATTTATTAATATTAGGGGAGAAAGTTGGCATGTTCAACCCATCCAAGGTACCTGGCGTATCATATATGGATCCTAATGCTCATAGGTTTGGGCTCTAGAAGGGAAACATATGTTGGGAAAGTATTAAGTGTATATGGCGTATTGCCATTCTATCCAAGCATTTCAATCTATCCAGGACTTCGGATTCACTTATTTCGCATGATAACTGGCTGTCGGAGTTGGGTTCGGAGTCCATTGAATTACTCCTACGTCGTGAACTTAGAGCCCATTTCAGAGGAATTTCCAAAAAGTTACAAAGGCAAAGGCACCGTCGATAACTGCAACAATAAGTTCTAAACAAGACTGGACCCCTTTTGTGCTTAGGTACTAGGTGATCCCTTGATCGCATCAAGATCTGTCTCTCAGAGTCGTACAGGATTTCCCTAAAGCGCGTCTCTCGTGCTTCAATCTCTTCTTCCATTGAATTCAACGCCGGAATCCTATATTTACTATGCATTGCGCATTAGATAACTCCTGGTCCACAATCTATCCTAGTTCCCCTATTCACTCTTAAGCACCATCCACCATATGGCCCAATACATTTGGCATTCTTCACTTCTTCTGCTTCTTCTTCTTCTTCTTAGATTTCTTTAGATCGGCCTTAGAAAAATCAAGTCAGTACTTAGTATTCCAAGATAGTAGGATAAGTGTGATAATTACCTCGAGGCTTTGCTCTAATCCAACCTTGGCAAACGTCTTCAAATCTTTAGTGTTTGCAGCGGTGCCAGGTGGAAGGTGGAAGGCCGTATCGACGCTTGAGAAGAGTTTGGTCTTCTGACTTTCCGTTAAATCTTTGAACGAAGTCCAGCAACCATTTTCGAGCATTATGTGAACGTGGCGCTTGAGTTCTTGCTTCAGTACACGCTTTCCCGGTACCTGGGTTGTGGTTATTTTAGTAGTATTCGCAGGTGTCTGAGCTGTTTGAGCCTGTGCCTTCTGAGTTGTAGATGTTTTGATAGTATTCGTAGGTGCCTGCACTGCTTGTGCCGGTGCCTTCTGGGCCTGCTTCGTGGCTTTCGGTTCGGCTTTCTTTTGCTTATCCACGTCTGTGTTATTCGAGTTTGAACTTATCTTCGAACTTGGCACCGGAGTCTCGACGTTCTTCTTGGGCTCTTCCTTAACAATCTCCCGTTTTGGAGTGGTGCCAACCATCAAGACATTATCGATTTTGGTGCGCGCGAGCGCTTGGGTCAAAGCATTAGTAGTAGCATTAGTAGCCATAATGCTTTTACCACCATCTGCAGTCAAACGCTTGCGGATTTTAATTCTCGCATAGCCATTACCCAGGGGTTTTACACGCTTGCGCGCGCTTGCGTTCTCCTCAATATCCATCTGCGCTGTTGGAGAGAATAGCAATGCTTCACCCGTCCGCAAAGCGACAATTATATCGAAAAGTGAATTTTTATCGTCCGTGTTTTGTTCCTGGGCACCGGCCAGGTGCTTTTTCAATATTTCGTACCAACTTGGCGAAAGAAATCGATGGACAAATGTTACATTAGATAAATCTATCAGCTCAGGGGAGAGTGTAGGTTCTTGGGTTGCTACCAGCACTCGTGTGCCTGTATGTCTCTGTTGTCGTATTATAGAAAGTAAATCTCCTGTAAGGATTTTCGCCTCGCCCCCTTGATTTAAGAACTGTTTCCAATTAGCTTCTATAGGTAATTCCCTGATATGACGCGGGGTTTACCTTATGTGCTTCATCTAGCGCCACTATACGTCCGCACTTGTTCCTCTCTTCAAGGAATATCGAGAGACAGATGGAAAATAGAGCGCATGCGTCGTTAGAACTGAAGAACGGATCGCTAAGATCAACGATAGTAAGCGACCCCGGTTCGAACGCCCAGATATCCTCTTCGGCGCGAGCCGGCCTCTTGCCCGTCGTTGTCGAAGATGGTGCTATAAAGGTATCGAGAAGCTGTAGACGCAGCTTTAGGGGTGCCTCCTGGCCTTTAACCCATTTTACCTTGGACAGGCGATCGCAGAACCCCGAGTAGGTGAAAACACCTGGACCTTCCATTGCCATTTCGCGGGCGATGTTCATTACTACCTCCATATATAATGGTGTATCTTTGGCTGCTGGATCTATGGCCATAAGCTTCAACATTCTTGAAATGTCAAGTTGATCCTCGTTTAGATATAGCGGTAGAACCTTGACGTTCATCCCGGGGAGGTTACCATACAAATTCTGCATAGCCCAAATATTTGAAGGAGAAACCAGCACCTTCACGGGGATTCCCGAAGAGCATAGATACGCTGCCTCGCACACCTGGGTTGACGTGTGGCTAGTATATTTATCGTAATGCATGACCATCCCAGCTAAGGGGTAAGGAAGGTGGCCAGCTGAATTATCTGGAATAAGCGCATTTTCCAATAGACAAGATAACGTGTGGCTCTTTCCAGCACCTTGGGATCCGCAAATAAAGGCCGACCATGGAACGTTCATGTTTGCTAGAACTAGGCGATCCTCCACCGGGGCGGGTATGTCTGAAAAATCTTGTCTAATGCCAACAAGGCCATACTGAGGAACGAGCTCTGAAGCCTCGCCATTGGAAAAGGGCGATAAAGTAGTGTGAGTCGAGGTGGAAGTAGTTAAGTATGCTGATGGAGCTTTGTAAGTCGAGTGAACAAAGTTTTCCACGGCGGCGGTAAAAACTGGAGTGTTTGCAAACGCCTCTTCTTGCTGACTATCGCCATTATCATCGGTCCCCTGAATGAAGTGTAACAAATGGGAAAACTTCGATATTTGACTAGTCGCACGACTTGCCCGATTTTTAGACATAATGAATAGTATCGGTCAGTGTGTAAACTGATACAGATACAAGACTATTCCGTAGAAGGTGTCCGCTATCGAAAAGACCCAATGCTGATATTGTAAGTGAGTAATACCAAGCCTTATATACGGAATAGCATGTCACCGATTTGTGAGGCCAACACTACTCCAGGTGCATATGCAGCTATCCGAAACGATATGCTGAGGCCCTGGACACCTGAGGTTTTGAAAGCTGACAAACGCGGATTTGAGATTGCTTAGAACCTTTACTAGGGAGGTAAATGTCTTAGGCGTAGGTGATATTTACGGATCGAGAAAGCTGCCATAGGCCATACAGGAAAGCCTACGTTGTGGCCGATGAATGCCAACAAAGTTCAAATGCTTGCCAGGTGGTGCCTCTTCACCAACCTCATTCTAGACCTGCTTTAAGTATGCATGCCTAAGCTGATGAGAGTAGTACAACTGTTTCAATAATGCAGTTTTTTTTTTTTTTGTTTTTTTTTTTTTTTTTTTTTTTTTTTCTAGTTTTTTTCTAGTTTTTTTTTCTAGTTTTTTTTTAGTTTTTTTAGTTTTTTTAGTTTTTTTCCCTACAAATCCAAGCATAGCCTAATATTACCTGTACGTTAGGTACCTACCTATAAGGTAATTTATGAAGTTGTAACACAACTCTTCTTCTTTTCTAAGCCTTCAACGTGGTCCTACGGATAATGGGTACCTTAAGTCGAACTACAATGTCAAATGAGCAGTCATTTTTTGGCCACAATAAAACATTTCGTTGGTGCTGAAAAAGATAGCGGTGATCCTGTAGAAGGCGGCTATCAGTATCTGGCCTCCCTATGCAATACAATAATTCCAACTTGGCGAGTTGCATGTTAATTAATTCTGCAATGACTTTGTACATGGTATTCCATTCTTTTTACCAAATATGTAAGTGAAATGTGTAAGTGGTTAGGCAGACATGCTTATGGGTGCCGCGGCGAAGAAATAAGCTTACATGTACCGTAACATCCGCCACGTGACACTAGACTTGAATTAAAGTCTGTACAGGTACCTAATATTACAGGTACCTAGGTATGTACTCGCTGAAGGATTCAACTTGACATCATCATGCTCAGGAGAGATGCCGTTCGGCTGGGAATCCTGCGGGTGTTACGTACCAAGTACCTGTGTATAGGTACCTAGGTACTTGAGTCTTGCGTTACTCCCAATATCATCTCCTTTTCCCAGATCTCCTATCTCCTACCAATACATAGTATACTCAACCACTGACCCCCGTAACCGTCTGACGACAGGCACGAATAAATTTACAACCAAAATCCTTGGATTCTTAATTTCTTATCATAGCGAGTGCATTCTGCGATCCAAATCACAAGATGGCGTCACACCGCGACGCAGAACAGGAAGAACCTACAACGGAGCTCTCTGTGACAGACAGCGGATCTGAAATGGATGAAGAGGAGATAAAGGCGTGGCATTCCACGGCGTACAAGCGCGGCTCGAAAGATCCCATGAAGAAGCCTCTCACAGCATCGTGGGGTCTACCCATCAGCGATGCGGACCTGGCGAAGCTCAAGGTCGGGGTCAAATCTCGAAGCATGGACGACAAATGGGACATACTCGTCGAGGACCCGGACGAGAAAGGCAACGTATCCATCCACATAATTCGAAGCTGGTTGCAGGAGGAGTGCTACATACTTCACATTGTTCCGAGGCCAAGTAGCGATGAGGACGAGAGTGCAAAGATCGAAAGCATTACCTGGGAAGGAAACAAGGCGGGACTGCAGTGCGAGGCAGAGCAGGCTGAGAAGGAAGCCGTGATGTTGTGCAGAGGCCATCTCCACTGCGAGTTTGAGGCTCTCCCCCAGTACCCATCCTCAACGTTCTGGGATTCCAAGGCTTATAAGAAGGTCGATGCGGAATAAGTTACTAACCCTCGAGGGGGCTATCCGACAAGCGTGGAATTATCTCATGTCGGCGGTGAGGGTATTTCTTGCCCGCGTCCTCGAACACCTGAATAGTGTCGGCGGTGTCGAGGCCCGACGGGTTGATGCAGTCCCCCGAAGACGTTACCGGGGGACGTGGCACCCGCTTTTGCCAGGCTCTAGTCGGTCGTGGCCGAAACCCACGGGTCTTTGTTCCTCAAGGTATTCGTGTTCTTGACATGGTGGATAACGGAGCCATCCCCCTCGGGATTACAGCTCACGAAACCCCCGTCATTTTGAATCTCCGAAGCTGCGGCAGCGCCTATTTCATATCGGGTTTATTATCTCCCCAATGTATATTTTTTTATACAGAGTGGCCGTCACCTGTTACGGGGGAGCTAGCCACCTTTTTTTATAGCAGTATAGCTAGTATCCCTGCTATACCCACATATCCCCGACGAGCTAATAGCGCCAGGAAAGAACTAAAGGGAACGAAATAGGGGCGACCAGACCCTTTGGGCCAGCTTGCCCTTCCCGCCTGCGGATGCCGAAGAGTCGGAGGACCTCGGGAAGATGAAGAGGCTTGTGGATACAGAAAGCCTTAGAGGGTTAAAAGGCGTGTCAAGATAAGGGAGATGGCTTGGTTTGAAGAACTGCAAATGTTCAAGTCACGGGGTAATAGGTAGTGATAACTTTTTATATGCTTTTAGCATCCTGGTTACATGTTAAACAGTTCGCTGGGGGCCAGGCAGTTACCGTGGCTTTACACAGATCGCAATGCAGGGCATCAATTCTTGGTAGAAGGATCGAATAGAATATGCACATTACTTGCTTGAAAGCTACAGATAGTAGGAAAGATATTAAGGTAGGATAGCAATGCCTGGGTAGTAGAAGGATTAGAAGGATCGGGTAAAGAATACGGGAGCGTGTCTCGATGACGCTATAATCACACCTAGTGACTGCCATCGCCACAGACAAGCCGGATTATACACTAGATCTAAGGAGGGCGGTAAACGGTTGTAAGCATGAGCGCGCTGGTGGTCTCCTGTAAGACACTGGGCTGTGGTATTCAGCCTTATCCCAGCTTAGCTGTCCCAGCCGCTGATCCGCGGCCAAAATCCCAGCACCCCGCGGATTCACTGTTATGGCAACTCAACCAGGTGTACACCGACAATGCGGTCGAAACATTTTGGCATCTCCTGCCGAAGTAGCGCGGAATGAAAGGTCCTTTTGGCCCCCACGCGAACCCGCCAATTATCCACCGAGGACGTTGAGCCCTTTCTCTAGTGTATACTACATAGTCTGATAGTGCATAGAATAAGTCAACTAAGTGTATGCTAGTAACTGCTATGCTGTGCTGGTTGTCTAGCTGCTAAACTGGATAGCGCTACCTTTGCGGCTTCTGCTCTTAATTTACTCCACTTAGGGTTGAAAATGGAGTGTTTAGCGGCATGGATGCGCTATAACCGGCAGAGGCCCGGTATTTGCGGGTATGATGAGGCTCTGTGGTTTGGGGCGTGTAGGGAAGCTTATTTAGCATCTTGGCCGGCTTGGCCAGCTTGGCTGCTTCGGCATTGACTACTATGTACCTCGCCCTTTTGGTGTGGATACAGCATTAGGTATCTATTCATAAGCCTTCTATAATTTACTCTCGTGACGAGTACTTTGTTGTTTACCATTACTTATAACAAAGTTAACACTTATGTTTTGTACTGTGTTGTATGACGCTTCAGCATGAACGCCTCTTTCGTATGTAGTCGTCGATCGCAGACAATTTTGATATTAGTGCGTCTCTGGAGGATTCTGGCCTGTCCAGAACTCCAGCCTGTTCCCCTTTCGGGTGTGCCAGGTACCTAAGGTTAGGTACTTTACTTTTACATAGCCTCGTCCGTTAATTAATATTTTTATCTAATAATGATTATCAATAATGGTAAGATTTACCTACTGCTACGTGTTTTCCTCAACGAGGAATGGTCAAGAAGGCTTCTTCGACTAAAGTGTAGATCCTTTCCTCAAGGCAGCTTGGTCTCTCAGCTTTACATATTGACGGTCAAAGGCCAAGGCTTACACTATCTAAAGCTTTACTCCATGCTGCTGGGAATGGCCCAGAATTCGGTTCTTTTTTTCTGCATGCTCGCCTTATGCCCCACGTCCCCCTCGATGTAACCCCCGAGAGCCGGCGGCTGGCTTGAAGTGCTGATCCTAATGAGAAAACACAGGCATCAGCGACTTGGCTGGGACAGCAAACTCAATGATGTGTTGAGCTGGCGGACGAGCTGCTGCAACGAGGCGGCGTCAGCTCTTGTTACAAGATACAAGCTGACCTTCTTGCCAATGGTGAAGGAATATCAAGCACAAGAGCCAAGTTAATAGGGGCTCGAGTAATATTGTCAGATTACGTCATGGAGGAATAGAACTCCATGTCTATTTCCATTTTCTCACTATTGATAGAATTAAGAACAAGCGTTGCATGTAGGTTCTCATCCATATGTATCGAGATAGGAGGTAGCCATGACATCTCTATGATAGGTGTGTTGCTTAAAATATCAACACAGCAGTTTAGGATGCTATTTTACCTTGATGGGGGTCGTAAACTAGAAACTATATAAAAAAAAAAAAAAAAACGATATTGTGCCTGTTGATCATTGGCTATCGACTTATTCTAGAACTCCAAATTGCTATTCATACAATCTGACGGTTTAGCTGCTCAGCTTGCCTCAGATGTGGACCCACAGTGACGTCTATCGAGGGACGTTGAATTAAGCAAAATCGAGCCATGATATGATGACGGCGCGTGATGTGAGGCAGTGGCGGAGAGGAGGAAAGGGGCGGAAAGGAAGACAGTTGAAGCGGCGCAGCCACAGGTTGCAGGAATATCCAGGCAGATCCTTATCTCAAACGAAATATCACCACAAAGAATATCAACGTGAAGTTCACTATATTCTCAAGTTTGAACTAGGCAGAAGCACTCCACTGATATCAACATACTAAACTTTCTGGTGTAAAAAAGACCAAGGCATACTATTGTAAGAATAGTAGGTAAGAGGTCAACCAATCAATTTAGGTGAATGGGCAATGCCAGGTACCTGTGCTTAGTTCGCACTTAGTGTAAGAACATACATGTAATATTATGGAGGCTCTTATATTCAGGGTTACATTACTATATATACTATTCCACACCATCAGCCAGTGTACATCAGGGTTCACTCAATACTTTAGGTAATGAGATATTAGGTAAAGATCTGAAGCTGAACGAAAATTCAGTGAATACGCTATTATCACTGGTTCGTCAATTACTATTTTTACCGCTCGGGCCCTACCGCCCTACAAAGGTACAGGATCGACATGTCGATGAATTCCTATTCTATGCTTTTTCGAGGCCGTGTTTCGTTGATCATGAACAGTGCCTCCAATTTAGAAGGGCTGGGAGGGATGCTAACATTAGTACCGACATGTCAACCAGAAGCCCTCTTACAAGAGCTGTCATTAGTGTGCGGCTCAGCTGGATTAGTGTATACGACTATACGGAGACGGTTACCATTACGTCAATGATGCTAGAGCGAGAGGTATACTCGACTGGGTTCAGAATCCTAGGATAGCAGGTTCTATGCTTAGTGGAAATGTTCTCCTTATGGAAAACTATCACGAGCCTAGTCTAGACGAGGTGCGACAGGACTACCCGTCTCCATTCGAAATGTTGATATAAAGGTGGTGTCTCTCCGGCTTCGAAGGTTTAATTTCCTCATCATCATCAGCATCAGCATCAACATCATCACCACTATTGCAATCATCAAAGCATCTTATCCTACCACACAAGCCAAATCACCAAACCACACCAACTCCAAAATGCAGTTCACCATCGGATCTCTCTTCCTCGGTATTGCTGCCTTCAGCGGCCTTGCCAGCGCTCAGCAAGCTGTTGCCTTCGGCCAGCAGCTCCAGAACGACGACCAGACCAACCACTGGGTCGCCTGGGTTGAGGGCCAGCACGCCTGCCCCGGCATGCAAGTCCTCGACGTCCTCACCTCCTCCCCCTGCGCCCAGGCCTTCAGCCTCGGCGAGGTCCAGTACACATTCTCCGGCTGCTCGGGCTCGAACGGCGCCCCGACCGTCATCCTTGACTCCAGCGGTGCCCAGATTGGCGGCTGCTCCGCCAACGCCAACAACAAGATCCACTGCCACGGCGACCTCCACGACATCATCAAGCACGGTGTCTGCACCATCGTCAACGGTGCATAGACGGATTTCCCCCGTGTTAAGGATAAGATAGGAAAGGATAGGATAGGATAGGATGCCGACGAGGACAATTCAGCGATGATGGCGTTGGGTTTTTTGCAAAGCGGAAGGAATTGATATCCTATTTTTTGGTGGTGTCTCCTCGGAAGTTTCCCATTCACACATTCTTCCAAGTCTCATGTATTCATAGCGGATTAAGCATATAAGAGCGCCCCTGATATTTGAAGGTTACCTATTTACAATGGATTTTGTTCCTCCAAAATATTCGGTTACTAAAGTGCATCGTTGAGACTTGAAGTGCCAATAATATTACCTCGTGTTCTGCTCCCAGCAAGATAATTCAAAGTGGCAGGCGCCATCGCGGGAGAATATATTGGATCTTAACCATTGGAGCAAGATTTAAGCGTTGATTTAGGTGTCAAAGTACATAGCTAACCGCTGCGTAAGGAACAATGCTTGTGATGTGCCCGAACGAGTTCGAGTACAACATGCCTCTTAAGATCGGGCAATATCCCGGCCGAATTTAAGGATATCTTTCGTAAACTTACAAAAATTCTCTAGTAAAGTTAAAGCTATGGCAGCATTTAAAACCAACCCAGTCTCGCGCATAGTAGATACGAATTGGTCGAAACCATTCAGGCATAGAGACGTTTTGAACGACGGCTTGGGGGGGTTCTGGAACGGTATCGTCTCAGCGTCATTGTAACCTTCGCGAACATGCTTGGTTTTTCGCTTTCGAAGAGCCGCACACAAACCGCTTCTGTCCCTGCAGGTCACATATTTGAGGACGGCCTCGAGTAAAGCTCTGTTGGACTCGGCCAGGGTTATCGTGTGCTGCCATGTATCTCCCGTGACGCAGTTTTCCCCAGCTCGCGAAAGAAGAAATTCTCTAGCCGTCTGGTGGACAAGATATATCTCGCTGTCGATGAACCTGACAAAATGGCCGCATAGGGCTTTGATGTAGTCCTCTTGGGAATGTTGCACGTCTGCTTCGATGTCCTCCAGAGTCTTATGGGACGGCTTCTCGGCTAGGATAACGCTCATCTTCCTTATCGTCAAGGCCTATTTCGTAGCTATAATGAACTACAACATCTTAATAGCGTTAGGTCGGGGAGTGATCCTTCCTAGCATATGCTTGTATATAGCGAAGATATCGCTGCCGTGTATAAGAATCTCAAGTTCGTTTTTTGAGATCCCGCCGTAACATCGGATATGCTCTCCCAGGACCTTGATCATCAGCGTCGCCCAGAGAAACGTGCTGTCGGCGCCCCTGTCGAGACGTTGCGACAAGTCCTCTAGCATCTTTCGCGGTAGTTCCACTTCTGTTCTCAAGTTGTTAACGCACTGTTGTATAACCAAGGCTATGTCGTGGCTGATAGATGAGGTTTCGTTTTCTCCCTTGAGCCTGACAACACGTTCGTATTTCTTCGGGGTATTCTTTATCACGTTCTCGGGGCGACTGAAAATTGCCAACTTAAAACAGGACTTTGATCGCTTTCTTGCTGGACTTTCCCCTTCCGCTTCGTCATCCTCGTCTACTTTATAGAGGCTCATAAGAGCTCTAAGCAATTGCACCATATCGTTTTGCGGACACTCGTCTAGAGCGTCTAGAATGCGAACGATACAGTTCAACGCCAAGTTTGCGACGACCTTTTCCAGTGTCGCGAATAGTGTATTGAACTCCTCTAGAACTTTGGACCCTTTACGTTGGTATTCCAAATAGAAATATTCTGAGAGCCCCTCATCGCGGGAGAAGATTTGATGAAGGACAGCCCGGAGAGCATGTACGGCACTCTGTTGGTTATCAATGCCTTCTTTGAAGAAAAAAATGGCATATCGTTTCTTGACCAGCCGCTGTAGCTTCCGAATCCCTTAGATACCTTAGGTAAGAAACTTAGCAAGTGTGAATTTACCGCAGCCCGGATTTCCCGATACCCATAGGACGCCGGATTGATCCTAGTGCTTCCATTCTTCGTATTGATCATGTTTCAGTAGCCACTCGCAAGTCCCTAGGGTCCGAGTCACGTTGAAATCTTTGAAAGACTAATAGTCCCCAGGGTATAGTTCTTGCAAAGCCCTTTTTTTCTCTTCAGGGGAGAGGTCTCTCGAATCATATCAGTTAACAAGGCTTAGCTTAGCAGACGTTGACATAAGGGTACCTACTTGACATACACTTCTTCTTATCTTTAGAAATTACTTCGTTGACCAAGTTCTTAAAGTTGCTTAGAACCAGCTCTAATTTTCCACGATCCTCTTCCGAAGTTGAGAATCTACATAAAGACCGATGGTCTGCATTTAGGGGGACAGGGGTCTCGTTTGACCTGAGAAGCAAGGCCGACTTCCTCAGCACGACCTACGAGTGTATATCAGTATAGTTCCCATGACGCGTACATCGAAACAACCACGTCCTATAGAATAGAATATCGGGACGTACTAGAACATTTGTTCCAGAAAGTTTACAAGTTTCGTAGAAACTCACAATCTTAAGCTCCTCACACCAATCAACGAAGGACCCAGAAATCTTAAACAGCACATCAGACTGTTCTTGTAGATTCTCTGCAAGCGTAGTGTTCATGGCGGAGTTGAAAGACATAACGTTGACCATGTTAGCTAAGTTCTTAGCCCAATTCGCAGCTTCCGATCCCTGATGAGGAGTGCCGAAGAAAGCGACTACCCGAACGTAGCTCAGGATCTCTTTATAGAAGCTCCGCTCGTTAGCACGGACTAAAGCCTGCAGCGAAAGTGTAATCAGCATCAGGTAAAAGTCATCACATATCGAAAAATGTTACTCTAATAGAATTACATGGTACCTTCTTGAAAATGATCCATGCTTTGCATCACGTCTTGAGGTAGACTCTAAGGCTGGTTCCTCGAGAAGCGGCCTGGGCTTACTCGGTGAGAGATGGGGAAACATTTAATAAACTTTTCCAGAGGATTTCGACATGCCGAAACATGCGTCGAGAAATACATACATCCCTTCAATAATATATCTTTAATCAATCCTATCATATAATTATATTCAACCCCTTTAAACGATATAAAATTGACCAAAGTCCTAGACTGCGAGGAGTGCTATGGCTTATGCACAGCAGCAAGGCTGTCCCTAACTAGGGCCCTAGGTAAGACAACTGCGGGCGCCAATTATGAGCAGTATTGGCGCCAAAAGAACTCGTCTGATAAATTTCATAACTTCATTATCCATTTAATATACCACCAGTAACAACGCCCATCTTTGATACCGCCTTGCTCAACCCTCCTTTGTACCAGTGTGCAACCCAACCCCCACCCCCTTAGCCTATCACTCGCGCAGCGGCTCCCCAATCCGTATCTGCCTCTTCATCTCCTCCCTCCTCCTCTCCTTCCTCGCCTCCTCCGAGCCCGCCCCAATCCCGATCCCCAAGCCCAAACCCCGGCCGACCTTTCTCAGGGACTTGGCCCTCGACAATATGCTCTTGACCTTCGGGCCCGACTTCTCTTTCTCCTTCTCCTTCTCCTTGTCCTTATCCTTCTCCCCACCGCCCTGCCTCAACGTCTTCGCAAGCACGAGCCCCGGCAGACTCGACACGCGGTTCCGCTTCCTCGCGATTCTGTTGCGCTCCTCCTCGCGGTCCTTGTGCTTATTCTCTTGCTCTGCTGCTGCTACGTTGCTCCGCTGTTGTTCCTGACGACGCGTGGAGTTCGAGCGATGATCGTTATTATTCTTAGCCGTAGTATTGGCAATAGTAGCTGTGGTAGCAACAGTAGCAGCAGTGGAGGTGGCGGTAGTAATAGTGTCTTGTCTCTGCACGGCCTCCACACCGGGGAACGGCGTCTTGACGTAATGCTCCGCGAGCGGGCGCTCGCTGAGCTTCAGGGGCGGCGGCGCCGGAGCCGTCCTCTTGCTGTTGGCGCGCGGGCGGGTCGAGAACCCGTCTACGGTGCCGGCGAACGCGACCTTTGGGGAGCTGACTACGGCCCCGGTGGGAGTTAACGACAATGACGACGACGCGTTCTCCGGGTTGTTCTCCTCCACGTCGGGTTGTGGCTGTGGTTGTAGCTGTAACTTGATACTTCTGCTGGCCGGGGTATGGCTTTGTTCATCGCCATCTAAGTGACGTGAAAGCCTAAGATTGGGATCCGAAGGGAATGAGGTCGGAGGATGTATCACGGCGCCGTTGAGCGGGCTGCCCGGGTCGCTGTAGCGGAGGTTGATCTGCTGGTATTGAAACTGGTGCTTTTGGTTCGGGGCGACTATCTCCGGCGTAAGGAGTAGATCCGCTGAGGGATACACCATAGGCTGCTTCTCGTATACGAACGGCCTTCGAGTAAGGTATATCTCTTCCGCCGAAGAAGAAGGATCCGGACTCGCCGTTGAGGAAATCGCCGAATGAAGGCTACACGTGGACTCATTAGGCGAGATCGGTGAGACCTCGTATTGCTGAATATTGGTATTCGCAGATAACGGGTTCGATATAGGACTTATAACCATATCATCGGCCTCGCTTGTTTCTAAAATCATGCGTGCCGGATACCTTGGTTGCGGTGCCGCTATCTCGGAACGATGTGACGATGAGGTAGTCGGCTGAAGCGGCTGCACCACAGTCAGTCCGGCTTCGTTAAGAGCACCTTTCGTGCCAATATCTTGAAGTTTAGGGTTCTGAACGAGTGGTTGCTGCGCGCCCTCGTCCGGGGAAGAATAGATAGACGAAGAACGAGAACCTGGCCGCGGAGGAAGAGCCTTTTTCACATATTCCGGTATCCCTGCCGGTGGTGAATACTGCCGGTGATTTCCAAGTTTCCACTCCATTTTCCCTTGGTCATTATCATCGCCTTGATTGCCTGTATTCTCACCTGAGGCCATGTCTCAGCGTATAAGGAGGTAACTATGCTTTACGAGCGGCCTAGGACTACCGGAGAAATTAGGTTGCGCCTCTAAACAGCCAGACATCCCGTAATTCGTGCTATAGTCAAACAAAGAATTTGGCCTCGGACTTCGTAGCATGTGTCCGGATCGGTTAGGGGGACGCGAATACAAGGTTCTTTGTTTAATGGGACATCACAAAGGCGGACAACTCGAAGGTCACGTTCGATGCCTATTAAACGTGGGAATGTTAACCGAAAGACCCCATTTGATGCGCCATTTCTGAATGAGATGATATAGTGACAATGGGACAATAATAATAATGCGTACCTACGTATTATATTCATACTTATCTTAATAGGTATAATGTCTAGGTACTTTGGTGGCGACTGTACCTCATTGCCATACTAAAGGAATAGCCTTCAAGAGTAGGTAGTCTTTACTAATTGGTAACGCGCTCAGGTCGAGCAGCACATATTATATATCTGGTAGCTATGTGATGAAATTGGTGTGATGTAAACTGCAAGGAACCCCCTTGCCCCTTTTCATGAATCAACCGTCGCCCATGGACTCCAAATCCATATACTTTCAAATCATGCCATACAACCCCTTTAAGCGACATATATAGAACCGGCCGTTCCAAACTAAAAGGGGCAAGATCGCGGCCGCTCACACGATATACCACAGGCGCCAAATAGATCTTCTGGGTGGACTCACAGTTCTTGACCCAAAGTTATATTACCCCAGATTCCATCGCTCATAATTATTTCCCATTACCCTTTGCCTTGCCCTTCCCTTGGGCCTTATTGCTCTTTGCTGCTGCTGCTTCCGGTTTAGAATAGAAGCTTGTTGTGTCATTACCGAACAGCTCCTGGTCGCCTTTGCCACCCATCTCCATGAATTCCTTCGTACCTCGTTGGTCCGCAGGTCGAGGCTCTTTTTGAGGTGCATTATTTGGCTCAGCAGTAGGATTCTTGGAGAATACCTTGATAGGGCTCTTCTTGGCATCTGGACTACGAGGGACCTCTTTAACGACTTGCACCGAGTTAATGGAACTGAGCAATGTTCGTTCTCGGACCGCGCCTCTCCGTTGCATTTCAAGGCCCCCAATCCCAGCCACGAGCCCGTCAGTACTATCGTTAACACCTAGCGACTTCTGAGTTATCCACGGGTGGTCAAGGCACTGGTCAACTGTGTAGCGTTTCTCTGGTTCAACTACCAGCATGTGATCAATAAGGTCCACTAACACGCTTATCATTAGTCACGGGGCTCAATAAAAAAACACAAATTCGAAACAGTGAGGACTTACGAGCTGGGTCCCCAACCGAATCCCAGTATGGGGAAGGATAATCAAATCGACCGCTCTTGATTTGCTGACAAAGCGTATAGGGGAAATCGCGGCTATAGAGCTCGTCTGAGAAAGGGGGGAAACCGCACAAACAGATATATAATACAACTCCAAGCGACCAGATGTCGACAGCTTTGGTGTATTTCCTATGCCTTCCTTCTGCCAGGATTTCCGGCGCAACGTAACTTGGTGTACCACATAGAGTAGTCGTGAAGGATTCCTCGCCTATGATTTTAGCAAGACCAAAATCGGCAAGTTTAACGTGAAGATCGTCATCAACTAGTAAAATGTTCTCGGGTTTTACATCTCGGTGGACAATATTTCTGTCATGCTATTCCGATTGTTAGCCATGTCAAGACGAGAGGAGATGGAAGTTATACCAAGTACTTGATCCCCTGGAACAACTGTTTGAACAGTTTTCTTGTTTCTGCCTCGCTCAACTTCTGCTTCATTACGATGTAATTGAACAGTTCCCCTTTAGGCGCAAGCTCGAGCACCAGATACACAGCATTCTTCTCGTTGAAAGTATCTTTCAGACACAGGACGTTAGGGTGGCTAACTCCCATTAATACCGCAATTTCTTGCTGCAGACCATCCGTCTTCGACCTCTCATCTATACTGGGGTTTTTCGTGAAAATCTTTACAGCATATCTTTGGCCGGTCGACTTCTCTACGCATAGGTGTACCTCGGCGAAATGACCCTTGCCTAAGCGCTGGAGGAGCGTGTATTGCTGCAGAAAGGCGCTGGAAGCCCTGCTTCGGGGGTAGCGAAAGATGAATCGGGCCTTGTCCATGACTGCAATCTCATCCTGCTCCTGTAGCTCGCGGCGCTGATTCCTTCCGACAATGGCCTCGTTTACGAAAGTGCCATTACTAGACATGTCTTCAAGGATAGCAACTGTGTCATCGCCCTTGTTTTCGGTGAATATTAAGCAGTGGCGGTTGGAGACAATCGGGTCATCTACGATGATATCTATAGGTGCCTAGTCAGCACTCATTGCGATCATAGCATAGCTCCGAATGACGAATGACGAAAGCGAAAGAATAGACCTACCACACTCGGGATGTCGCCCAATTAGATATCCGCCCGACGGTATACCCTTGACCTTAGACTTCTCGAAATTCTCTTCTTGCTTTAGAGCACTAGCATCGGATGAGCCGGACTGCTCCTTTGCTAGCGCATCTGAGACATCGTTGGGTAGTTGACAGGTCGAACGCTTTTTCAAAACCACACATCTGCCGCCGTGCTTTGGGTCTAACGGGAAGAGATATCCCCATACACCTTCCTTCTCTTCATCCTCAACTTCATCGGACAAAGTGCCATTGCCTTCAACGAATTGGGAAGTCGGAAAAGCTTGGGTGTCTTGCGGAGGAGAGGATAATCTTTGAAGCTGAGAAAAGGTTTCTTCGGGAGTACGGTGGGTGACTTGACTGGGTCGTCCATCCGGAGGCTCAGCTGTTGATTCCTTATACAGATCTTCGCTTTCGGCTTGATGAGTGACAGGTGAAGGTAGCTGCTGCTTGTTGGTGATGACTGGCGTTTTTAGCTGTTCGGCATTTTCTGCCTTCTGCGACAGACGACCGGATCGACGAGGCTTCTTGGAAAGGTCATTGTCGGTCTTAGAGGGAGGAGATTCCTATCGGAAGTTGTTAGCCAAAAAAGGAACGCGAACAAAGCAAAGCTAGATTGAAGATACCCTCTGTCGTTTTAGCTGGCTTTTCTCGCGTGGAGCCATGGTTGGCTGCCTTGAGCGAGGATGTACTAGACTTCGTGTGCGATAGACCAACAAAAAGAGAAGGTTAGGAAAAAAAAAAAGACGGAGACAACAAATTACACCTAGGTCTATAATATAATATAACAAGGGGCTATAGGGTGCTGCCTCCGAATCCTAGCAAGAGAGGCGAGTTGTTGTAAAATTTTGTTACGATAAGTTGGTGAAGACGAAAATGCTTGAGGTTAGTTATTGGTGATGAAAAGAGCCCCCAATTCGAAAGTCTAGCGGTAGCTTTTACATTACACCAGATGGTCCGATACCTCAAATGGGTACACCGGGTACGGGTACGGTGGATAGGTAGGATGGATAGGTAGGATGGATAGGTAGGATAGATAGGTTACTAGGTACCTAAGGTGCAAAAAAAGGAAAAAATAGTAAAGGAACGGTGTCAAACGCGAACACGGGGATTTAACGGGCTGAGCACCAACAGGGCGGCCAGGGAAAGTCCAGGGGACAGGGGAGGAACTTGCGACGCTATCACCTATCACCCTACTATTCCACCGAATACAATGGTACTTAGATGTTGACTCATACATAGGGTAGTAGAGCAATTGTTCAGAATGCATTTCTGCAAGGGAAAGTGTAAAAATCTAGAATTTATGTAGTCATATGCTCTGAGTGATGGGTATTGTTTCCATTAGAAAAAAACGAATCCATGAAAAATCGCAGAAGAGCAAAACTCTGAAACTTGTTACCTAAAAAAGTAAACAGCTGATAGTCCGTGAGGTCATCTACCTACAGCTTCTTAAACTCAACGGGGGCTCAACGAGCTCCTGCTGCAGTGCTGCTGCTATAATCGGTAATCGGTAATCGGTAAGTGGGGAAAGCTCCCTCGTTCTGCCGTTCTGCCCAGGTTTCTTTTCTGTAGGGCTGTGCAACATATTCGAAGTACGTACCCTTTTACCTATCTGACCAGCCAACGCCACTATCCTTTTCCGAAGACGACTTTAAATTGAAAGTCGCAGCTTTACCTTAGGTACCTAGTACATAGTACCTATGAGGCTTAGCACTCCTTAGTCACGCGTAGCCTTGCTCTCGATATCTCGACACGCCTTAGTTTCAGGTGACTATCTGCAAAGGACACCTGCACTTCCTCACATGCATTACGCTATCCACAGGATTTGCTGGTCTAGGTATGAGTAGGATGAATAATAGTAACCAGCTTTTTTTTT
Source organism: Daldinia bambusicola (assembly GCA_022478815.1). Taxonomy (NCBI): domain Eukaryota; kingdom Fungi; phylum Ascomycota; class Sordariomycetes; order Xylariales; family Hypoxylaceae; genus Daldinia; species Daldinia bambusicola. Next base: position 36,404 of record MU284212.1, read on the forward strand.
TTTTTTTTTTTTTTTTTTTTTTTTTTTTTTTTTTTTTTTTTTTTTTTTTTAGAAACTTGGCAGTTTTAACGCTAGATAACTTACCTACCTTGTATAGGTACCTAAGGTAGGTACATGTTCTATAACCTGTATATACTATAACTATGTATTATTAAATAACAGTACATAGTATAAGTCGTAAATGCATACTCTTAGCTGTAACGCTTTCAAATCAGATAGGAGACGTAGAAAACGAAGTCATTCACTCTGATGACTATTCCCTCTGGCTTAAAATAAATATCATATCTAGGTAATTACTACCTTCGTTATACACGATTAAAATTACGAGTGCACCAGTACACATCCCCCGCCCCTATCATCGGGTTTCCTCCCACCTAATAGCTCAAAGCTATGTCCTGGTATCATGACTGCGAATACCAACCCGATATCCTTAACTGCTGCTCCCCAAGTAATATAAGCAGTCCGCCAAGAGCTTGACCTGATTTGGTATTCACCTAGAATGCTCCATAACGCCGTGAACAAAGAGGTCTGCACTCTTTTGTACCTAAAATTTCATATACTCTACCAATGCCAATGCGTTGAAATACAACCCAGCCGTCGTCATATAGGGTCATTTTCGTTAGTTCGTGAAGCAATCATCGTCATCGAATCAATCGCCTGACGAGGTGGGGGAGGCGTCACAATCCTCAGAGGCGGACACAAGATCGGCGCGCAGAAAGGTGTGAGAGTCTTAGAGAGATCCAAATGAGGTATCTGGAAGAAGGAGCGATTCGATCGCCGTTTCTACCGTTCGGAAGTCGATGAAGAAGAAGAATTCGAACCCGTCATATTTGACTTCCGTCGACTGAACTGATTCTTCTCTAAGTACGGCAAGGGAGATGAAGACGAGAGTGACGTGTTCGACTTCCGCCGTTTCTACCGCTCGGGAATCGGTGATTTGGCCAGGCGTCCGCCCGCGCTGATGCGCTTCTGTAGACGTGCGTCCTTATCGCGCTGAAGTCGCTCGCTCGGACTTGGACTTAAGCTGCCCGACAACGACGAGCCCGAGGCCTCGATAGCAGCACTGCGGCCCCGCTTTTGCTCTATATACATCTGCGCGCTTCGACTCAACGGGAAGGCAGGCATCGTGGACGGTATCTCGGCCCCATTTTGTATTAGCATTTCAGCAACTGGAAAGGGAACAACTCGGGTTTCGGGCTCTGGTCGTCCAGATGTAGGCGTAGTAGGTGATGGCGACGCCGGATCAGCCGCCGCGAGGGCTAAAAAGATTGGATGGGTCCCGCGGACTTTATCTAGAACGTTGGGGTTGGCTTTTAATGCCAATGCGTAGATGACTTGTTGGATCTCGTTGCGCTTTATAGCCGCAAGGAGCGTTTCGTCGGCGGTTGGATACCGCGAGAGTGTGGCCGAGATTGGCTCCACGTAAGCCCTGTCAACATACTTTGCCGTTATGAACTTTAGGCGCTGCTCTCGTGTAGCTTGAGGACCTGGTTTTAGTGATGGGTCTAGTTTAGCCTCCCAAACCATATTAGAGACTCTATTTCCCACAAGGAGCAATAGCTCGATAATATCGGGCGTAAATGAGGTGATGTCGAGGGTGAGCGATCGCACTTTGCTGATATGTGTTCCCAAAGATCGATGAATGCCACTGCATTCAATGCAGAGGATAATCGCTAGGTTAATCGATACCCACTCAACCTTAGATCCACTGCCACAGTCAGCACACCAGCAATTTCCTTGGTCATTATCACGGAGCATCTGAAGAAGCTTGTCCGGATTTTCGTCGTAGCTGCTGCTAGGCGCACGCGCATTTGTAGGCCGCGCTCCAACCGTGGTTCGACGAGAAGGGGCAGAGCTGGTATTCGCGTGCGAACCATGATGCGAACCGTGATTCAAGGAGCTGCTCTTCCCAGTCAGAATCGATCCGATATCGCGCTTAAGGCTAGTCGACTCCCCTGGAGACATCGGCTTCTCCTTGAGGCCACGACCTTCGACCGCGCTCTGGAGAGCGTTGTTGATAGAGAGAATCCAGCTGTTCATGTCATCGCCTGAAGTTGCTTGGTATACTCTCTTATAATGAGGTGTGATGACTTCGAAGCAAAATCGTCGCTCCGCATTTCTTGCCTCGCGGACAGATGCCATGCGAAGATCTATGGGGTCCATATGAAGATCGAGCTTCTGTTTCCAGTTGCTATACTCCGACAATTTTCCCTGATCTAATACAACCCAGAATCTATATCAGTTAGCACGTAATCACAAGGTACAGTATGTGTCGGCCTTTTACGTACTTATGCCAGCCCTGCTTATTCAGTGAGAGAGGGTCCACATGGGTACCAGGCCGATTCAAGGCCCAAAGTAGACCTTCTTTCCGGTGTGTCGAGTTCTTCTCGGCGTTGGTTAACTGACTGAAATCCTTCTCTTCCAAGTCTCGTATACCCTTAAATTTTAAGGTCTGTGCGGGGCTATGTAAGATGCCATGTCCGATACTCCCTGGAGACCTTGAGAGGTCTGTGCCTCCTGTGACTATGGGACCCGAGTTCCCGGTCGGGACTGCTTTGAGCTGAGAACCAGTACTATCCGCACGGCCAAGCTCAGAGTCGGAGGTGTGCAAGTTGCCATTGGCGTTCTGGTTGGGAGGCGTATTGGCTGCGGAACTCACAGTCTCCGGCTCATTATACTGTAGGTTACTCTTCTCTAGCACGCGTCTTTTTTCCTCCCGTTCGCGTCTTTGGTATTGGAACTCCTTGTCGGCATCCTGTACCTCGTTTGCTAGAGCCTCTAGTTGTGGTAGCAAGTCCTCAACCTTTTGGGCAGTAGCTAAAAAGCTCCTTGCTTGGGTGTCGGCGTACTTGGTTAGATGTGACAAGACTTCCTGTTCCTTGCGGCCACCATGCAGGTCTTGCATGAACGACGAATAGTCAAAACGCTTGAGCTCAAAGTTCCTCCTCTTCGTCTGATATTTAGTATCGCTCTCGGCAAGCTTCTTAGTCTTTACCGAGTCTTGCCGTTGGCCAAGGTACCGAGATACGTAAGAATAGTAGTCCTTGCTTTCCTCTTCAAAGTCTCGTCTCTTTGACTCTGCTTGTTTGATATCATAGGTATACAATTTTCCTATAGGGTCAATAATAAGCTTCTGTAAATTAGAGGCGTTTTGTCTCTCGTAAACGAGTATTTCCTTAGCGATCTTGTCAAAATAATGATCTATAGCAGGTTGGACGGCATTGGCGTTTGTCGCAGAGGCTTCCCGAAGGGCATCCATAAACCCTACAAAAGCGTCGTTCGCCTCAATCTGAGCAGTGTACGCGTGCTCGGCTTTCTTCAGCACCTTTTTCATTTGGGTTCTCATGTTGCCTGTCTTTTGCTCGAGCGCCTTGATGGTAGCTCTAAAAACTGGGCCATCGTCGCTCACGGTCATGTCCTCACCCGGCCGAGGGCACGATATATCAAGTTTGATAGATTCTCGGGAGCTTGGCGCAATAGTAGGCGCGATAGATATTGCATCGGCCTGGGGATGTAAAGGATGTATAGGAGATACTGGCTCTTCTTGCTCACTAATGCGTGAGTCGACCGACTGAGATGACGGAGCCCGTATTCTTGGAGGAACAGCTAACTGAAAGGCAGGAGAGGGGGAATTGGGATGGCTTAAGTAAGGTGATGTATCTGAATAGTGCGTTAGACCTGATTCCATGTCAGACAAATTACCCCATAAACTTACTAGCAACCCAAAAAGAAAATCGGGCGAGGGTATCCAGGCGGTGTGCTCGCTGGTCGTATTCGACGAACTATAACCATACTGCTTAGCAAAATCCAACACTGTTGTTTGTTCAGGTTCACATACACTGCACACATTCTTCCACCCGCCTCCCGCGTCTTCCGTCGTCTTCGGTGGCTTCCATTTCCACGACCACTCGAACGTCACTGAGGGACTTCCACCTGTGGTGAAATCCCCGACCAATTCTACATTCGCATTTTTGTGTAGATTCGGGTCTGCGTGGAACTCGCGGGTGACGAGGTTCTCGAGCTCTCTGTTACTTGAAGCATAAACATATGTCAAGCCATTAATATTCGTATCGATTCCGGGGGTTGTTTCTTCTTGTCGGATGACAAAGGTAAAGCTGAATATGAGTTCGTCATCATTACTAAGTTTGAGAAGGAAATTCGACGGAACCGCAGGGTCGATATCCTAGAGCAACGTTATCAGAAACACGAAATAGCATTTCCCGGCTAGGCTTATTCCTGGCCTTTTCGTTGCAACTAACCTGAACAAATTCAACCGGGCTAGAATCACTAGATGTTCGCGTTGCTACGGCCCGAGTCGCTGGAAAAGCGTTTGGGACTATATTGATTGAGGTGCGCTTTCGAGGGCAAGAAATAACGAGGGAAGCAATTGACACTAGATACAGTCAGCTTCAGTCGCGCGCGCGCATGCTAAGAAGAGTTGGCATACATCGATTCTGATCCCTTAAATAGATGGCAGCGCCATCATCAAGTCGGCTACTCACGATGCCCATGGTGAGGGAAGCTGGCCAGATGAAGGCCGCGATAAAATAAGGCAAAAAGTAGCAATCCGGTAAAGCAGGTATTAAACGAAAAAAAAGAAGAAAAAAAAACAAATAGGCGAGTTAATGAAATCCAAGGGTTAATATATTAACTAGTGACGTTGTAGGAGAGGTATGTATCAAATTGGAGAAAAGGTGGTGTCGCAACAGTCGCAGCGACCGCAATGTTTGAGTGGTTGCGAGCAACCAATCCGGTTAGAATCAGCGGTGCACCAGTGGACTTTGGCGGGGTCGAGTTACCAAAAGGCAAAGACACCGAAGGGGGATGTTCGTTGCGGCTGGCGTCCGTGTTGCTTTGCGCCGAATATAGCCTTGCATATAAGACCTAGGTTGCTAAGAGCCCCCAAGTGACGTGAGAGTCACCGAAGAGGCAAAAAAGATATAGCACAATACTATGAATTGCGACGTTAGACCTAAATGGCGCAGTCATAAGTACGCGGCATTCATCACACGAACAAGGTTGAAGAAATGGATTAGACAGAAACACGAGCGCGGCAGGGCAGAAGGGCAAAAAAGCGAAAGGACGAAAGGGAACAGGACAGGCAGGACAGGACAGGACAGGGGGGGCTTTTACCAAAAGAAGAACAATAGACGGCGAGGATCCTTTTTCTTCTAGTTGAAACAATCCGGTTGGTTGGTTTGAGATGACCCCGTACCTTTTTTTCCCAGGCACACACGCAATCGCAAAGTCGCAGGCTTCCAGCTGTATGGAATCTTTGGTAAGCAACTCGTGGATAAACAAGGCTGAGCGCGAAAACCTGTTCAACGTTCGCATGTGATGTCAAAATACTACCTCCTAACATAAGTCAATATCCAAATGCGGCGTCTGGAGTTTTTGCGTATTTCGTATTTCTTATTTCTGTCGCGTGCTCCTGAAAACTCTAGTCTTGTTAAGAGGATTTATAAAAGAACACGTGTAAAATACGTTTAAAGAAATCTTGCTGTTGTTGTATACATCACGTAGTATAGACAAAGTAGCATGAGGTTAGGTATGGAAAAAGATGAAGATTGAAGAATTTGATTAACACGCAAGCAAGAGGTTACCTAAGGTACATCTACGTGTAGAGATCCAAACAACCCTGCTTACCTTTAAATGGAAGCAAGCACCTGCATTTATAAAACTTAATCTATATTCTGTATGTACCTACCTATAACCAGCACCAGCATAGGGTTCAACTGGGGAAGATACAACCCGCTATTTTAGTTCGAATACCTAAGGTATCCCACGTGCAGGATGTAAACTGCTTCCATTGCAACTCCCAGGTACCTAGTTTAGGCGCCTCTTACATAACTACATGTATTTTGTAGATTATGTCCACAAAACTGAAGATGTTGGCATAAAAATATATTGAATGTAACGGGCCTTGGACTTTATTCAAACGAAGCGCTTCTAATTATAAACGAGGCGACTGTGCGTATATACGTGCGTATATACGTGCGCATAGCAGGGACGGTCCATACCTATACACCAATGACATTCAAAGCCATTTTATCAGCTTTTATTTCTACCATAAGTTAAAAGATCTTGTTGTCATTGCGCTTTTATATGTATAATTATTGCTTAAACCAGGTGCTTACACACATCTGAAATAGCTAGCCCAAGTCTATGAAGTCTATAAACAGAGAATATAATGCATGTTTACATGCCTTAGGTTTTGTGATGAAACTTAAGACGACTTCTCATCATCATCATAGGGTTATCTGGCTTGGCACGTAGCTGACTGGCCACACCTTACTTTGGTACTTGGACGAGAATTTCATTTATGATCTATATTAGAGTAAAAGCATCCTTCCTACATCAAGTAGGTATATTCGAAGTATCTATCGTTGTATAACGTATAATATATAATAATCTTATTCATAAAAGAATTTCAAGACATTTGACATAACGGAACGATGGTCCCAGACCAAGAATATAAAAACTTAAGAAACCTTAAAGGTGCGTCTCGCTGTATGACGAATATACTACGAATAAATTGAGGTATGGACCAATTATACGCGCCTCCAGAATCTATGAGAGGTACATGTCGCATACCACACATCAGATTTTCGTCTCGTGAGATAAGCTTAGATGATGACCTGGCAGGCGACGGAATTGGTCGATATTCACAGCCAGATGCATGAACTAAGCTCAGATGTCGTCTCATAACATAAAATGTTATAGAAGATTACTTGGGTACAATATAATGCTCCTTTCTTTTTTTTTTTTTCCCCTTTTTCGCAGAATCGAAGAGATCTAACCTGGGTTAGATGATAATGTGTCCTACGTTACAATAAAGGGCACATGTGACTTGAGAAGAAAAGGGAATAAAAGGGACAAACTTAAGAGTCTTTATCGTCTCATCGTGCATCAATGAATTTACAATCGGTGACTTCCATTGGATGTAAATCGATAAGTGAAACCCCTCAATTGCCCATTAGTTGTACTCGACCTACTGTAAAACCTATCGAATTTAACATTTCGTTGTGGGGAAAAAGCATGGTTTATATGGTTGTAAGGAGGTACCTAGTAGGCTACCTAGCCACCTATGTAGTAGGTAGTGGTGTAGGTACTAGGTAGGTACATATAGGACCAATGTTAGCCTTTAGGTGCCTAACTCGACCCTAATGACGTTGGTGGAACCTGCTGCAACCTCGTAAAAGGGAAAGCCCAACCCCCCAAGGGAGCCGCCCAATTGTGATCTATTTCTAGACGCAAAACTTAGTTGAAATTACCGGCGGCGTCACCTGCAATCCACATACCTAATCACATACCTAACCTAATCATCGCCTGACCGACACGACTCTACCACTCTCGTCATCTCTTACACTCTTACACAATCTTTTCAACTGCTCTCTCCCATACACAAATTCCACGGGGTCATCTTTCTGCGATGCTAAAAACATGTGCTAAAAACATGTGGCGCCGATAATTCGTGGAGCATTAGTTCATAAGACTGGGCTTAGCTTCGCTTTGTATCATGTCGTCCGCCTCGAGGCATTCCTACCAGCGGCTCGACCGCCGCATAGACAGCATAAAGAATAGCGAGAGACGGAGTCGTGCTGAGTCTTTGACCAGGCAATTAGCTGTGAGCCATGACGATGCCTACACCTACGCCCTTCGCGTTGCCTACCTCAATTATCTCCTCCAACCCAAAGCCAAACGAAAACAATGGGTTCCTGCACCGAAGGCACCCCCGCGAACTCACACGTCCAACATTGCCGACTTAGTTAAGGAATTTGTTCCAGGGAACTCTAGCGGTGTGAAGCTTCCCCATGGATTTCGAAGTCCGCTGGAGAAGAGGATGGAGCGTGTTATAATGGGTGCTGAAAAATTACCTGGTTTTAACGATGCTGCTGTCAAAAAGACGTTTGCGCAGGCCTACACGGCTTTTACCGAACAGGCTTTTCGAAAAAATGTTGACAAGGAGCGCAAGGTCGAGCCGCTGGTGTTGATTTTCTACTCAGCTGCTACCAAGGCGTGCAGTCTTGGCCACGAGCCGGGCGATGACTCCTGGAAGCTTCTCGTCGATAGGCATCTCGCACTCTTCGTAAGGCTTCTATTTAATATTTTGCGCGATCAAGGGCACGAGCGCGATAAATCGGAACTTATGAACAGGTTAAATACGCTTGAGAAAAAGCTGTTGACCAACGACCAGAACCTCTTCATTGATACGGGTCAGAATTCCGGAAATACGATTGAAGTGGTAGTGCCACTTAGCTACGATGTTAAGGATATGCCTATGGTCCAGTCCGTTGCTAAAATATTTGGTCTCTCCCATTCCGACGTCCAAGGTCAAATTGATGCCCAGCGACAGAACTGGACCGAAGAAGCTGCCCTTAGAGATCTCAAGGCGTACCAGCATCGCTTAAACTCTAACATGAGCGGTGCCCTAGGGAGCCAGGATTTCAACAGCGATGAGGCGTATCAAGAGTGGAAGAAAGCCGAAGCGCCTTTTCTCTCGCAGATGATGCTAGAAATATTGACAGCTCGCCCAGAGCTAGCTCGAAGGTCTACTACTATCACTAGTCCTGTTGATAAACCATTGCCTGGAAGCCCTTCCACAGCATATCCAGAAGATAGGTCATACCCAGAACTAGGTATAGCGAATAGGACATCCATATACAGTATGGACAACATACTTAACCTTGGATCCATGTCGCTCGACGACACTGGCAGTATCAGAGCTGTTGACGACGCAAATTACACTTTTATTCCTCCTGAGCCTCGCGAATTCTTAAAGATCATTGCAAAATATGCTCTTGAGTTTGATGCTATGCACGATGGAGAGACTGAGGAATCTAGTTTATTCTCGAAGCAGTCATTAGAACTCCTTACTGAGCTGTGTGTCCGATGGCGAATTCCTCAGGTTACTCGCCTGGTCGTCTTCCTAGAAGTAGCAGCCCGCAGGTTCACCGATACTATGTTCACCGTAATTGATCTGGATAATGCTTTTGATTTGGTGAAAATTCCACCTCCAGAAGTCAAAAAGCCTCCCCATATATATCTCTATAATGAGACCCTGGCAACTATAGAGCGAAGCAAGTGGACTGTTGCGGATTATAATGTGTATCAGCAGACACTTCAAACCGTTAATGATGCTCTCCTTCGCGATCTCTACGATACTTTAATGCATTGCTACGAGCCAAAACCCCCATCGGTTGGACCAGCACTACACGTGCTAACAAACCACATTTTTAATGACCCTAGTTTTACGCGGAAAGAAGAAGACGCACAGGAGTTTGCTCGGCTACTGGAAACAGGCTTGCAAGAACAGGCCGCGGTCGTCTATCGTGGATTTCTCGATGCCGAGGTTCCCCGAAGCCAACAGGACTGGAACTTTAGCCATGTAGTCGAGCTTGGCAAATCAGTCGTGAAGCTTTGCGAAAGGATCCAGAAACGTTACAAGAAGAACCCGGAGATTCTTGGCGTGAACCCGTTAACTGTGCTTGTGGAGACAATGTTTCCCAATTTTGAAGACGATGCCCACGATTTGATAAGGAGAATCATGCAAGTCGCGCATGACCGGGGAGAAGAACTTCCGCTAGAAGATGGGTTCGATTTGTATAAGGAACTTGTAGAGATTCGACGCATTCATAGATCCTCTCTCCCTAACCGAGCTTTCACCTTCGACGTTGAAGAGTTACTGGTCGAATTTGTCTGGCGTTGGATCCAGAATGCAGAATCCCGAGCAGAACAGTTTGTCGAGGAGGCCATCAAGCAAGATCAATTCCAAGTACGAGGCCACGGCCCAGATCATATTTCATTGGACTCTGAACGCCACAGCCACTCTATAATTGATATGTTTCAGCTATTTAACCAGACAGCCGACCAAGTCTTCAAATTGGAGTGGGATAATGACGTCCATCACGCTCGATTCATGACTGCACTATCAAGGATATTTGCCAACAGCATTGCTCGGTACTGCGAAATTGTAGACCAGAAGTTTATAAAAGAAATGGACACGCCAAGACAGAACGAAAAAGAAGCGGCGGCGGCAGCTCAGACGACTCAAGGAAGGTTCATGCAATACGCTAAAGACGCCTGGAATACGAAGGAAAAGGTCGAACCGTTTCAGTTTTACCCAGAGGTATGACCAACACCAACAGTATTGTTTTAACTTAATACTAACACACCTTTTAGTCTCTAGTGAAACTCAACAATATCGAATGGGCCATGCAAGAGTTGGATAAGCTCGAAAAGTCCATGAATGTGGATGCATGTGCCGACATCCTTGCAAGGGCTGAAGGGCCTAAGAAACAGGTCAGAAGGCCAGCGAAGTATGTCTTTACAATTAAGATTGTAGAAGCCGAAGAAATTAAAGCGTGTGATCCGAACGGGACAAGCGACCCTTATGTGGTACTTGTGGACGAGTACCAAAAGCGTTTGCACAAGACGAGGATTATTATGAGATCCCTTAATCCCCGTTGGGACGAGTCGGTCGACGTGACGGTCTCCGGTCCTCTTAATATAGTGGCTACAATCTGGGATTACGATACCTTCGGCGACCACGACTTTGTAGGTAGAACTTCGCTGAAACTTGATCCGATACATTTCAGCGACTACCTCCCAAGAGAATTCTGGCTTGACCTTGACACCCAGGGGAGAATCCTTCTAAGGATCAGCATGGAGGGGGAACGAGACGATATCCAATTCTACTTTGGCAAAGCGTTCCGACACCTGAAAAGGACGGAGCGTGATATGGTTCGCAAAATTACAGACAAGGTAAATTGTTATTTAACTCCGAAAACACTCACGCAAAAAACTGACCACATTTCCCATAAAGCTCACGCGGCATATCAACGCATCGCTCTCTTACGAGGCCTTGCGAAACCTCCTCGGGCGCAACCTCGCTTCGCAAGTCAATTCATTCTTTAAGCGATCATCCACAATCCCGCAAATCACCAATGCTGAAATCGAAAATGCGTTACAGTCTCTTTTTACATATTTTAATGAAAATTTCGCTACCATGAAAGAGACATTGACGGAGGCAACGATGGTTGCAGTGATGACCCGGTTGTGGAAAGAAGTCCTCATGGCCATCGAGGCCCTCCTTGTTCCGCCACTTTCAGACAAGCCGTCTAATCAACGGCCGCTAACTCAGCGCGAGCTTGACGTTGTCTATAAGTGGCTAGAACTCCTATTCGAATTCTTCAACGCGCGAGACGAGGATGGCGAAGTCCTCGGTGTCCCCGCTGAAGTCCTTAGATCGCCTAAGTATCACGAGCTCGCCTCACTCAACTTCTTCTATTTCGATTCTACTGAAAACCTGATTCGCACTTCGGAGCGTATGGCCGCAGCTACCGCCCAACGCCAGCAGCAGCAGCTTCAAGGACATCTGAGTTCTAATCGCCTCTCCGCACCCGCATCGTTAGGCCCATCGCTTAGCCCTTCCCATAGTGGCCCGGCTTTCGCAAGCATGGGAACGATCCGCAGGGGCAAGAGCATCATGATGAGTCGTAACCTTGGTACGATGCGCCGGGCCAAAGAGGAGAGACGAAAGGAGGCCCAAGCCGATCCATCCGATGACATGATCCTCCGAATATTGCGCATGCGACCCGAGGCAGCTGGTTACCTCAAAGAGAGACATCGCCAAAAGGAACGAATGGCCGCGGCCGCGGCCGCCGCGATGATAGTAAAGCAGAGCGTATCCCAAGGCTGGAACTCGGCTGGAGGCGGCTTCGGCCGAGGTGGTGTTCCGCGACGTTAATCTTACGTTCTACAGAATCAGGTCGAATCACACGTTAAGCAAAGTTGTGTGGGGTTGGTAGAGCTTGGTTTTTTTTTTATCCAAGGGACGTCAGCGGTAGGACAAAGAGGGTCGGGATGGTGGAAATTGGACCTACCTACTGACGTATTTGGGGTCCAGCGAGCTTATCTTATTCTTTCCCAAATGCTCTGGTCATCTCGCAGGCGTACAGCCCTTCGATTCGAATTACGTCAAGGTGGTATTTTTGTTATTTGTCTCTTTATCTAAATAGATGCGCGTGGAAAGTGGAAGGCGTTATTAGGCAACAAAGTTCAGCGACATTTGGCATTCGACTAGATACCCTCACGAAGCAAGCTTTGGAGGTTTCATGGGCGCTTGAATTTGTCTTTTACTTCGCTTTTTGTACCGGGAAAGCCGTGTTCCTCCTCAGCGGGTGTCTTCGATTTGTTGTTGTTTATGATATTTTGCTACGTCTTGTTGTCTACTCTTTTTTAATCTGATTATTTATTTGCCTATTTTTCTCATTCCTACCACAACGGCTGTTGCCGAAGAAAAGAAAAAAAATTTATCTAATGTATGCAAGCTAGCTAGCACAAACCCTCCCAGAATGAAGCTGTCACAGTAACACGAAATGACGATTAATGATAAATAGCCTACCTATACATATATACCTTGTACAATACGTTATATCGCCATGTACCTATACCTACCTCCTACATGCTACCGCCCCGTTCCGGTAGGGAAAAAGGCATGTTGTCATATTCACGTAGGGATTTTCTCCTCCACGAGACACATCGAGTTAATAAACGGGCAAAAGCAACCCGAAGATAGATAGATAGCTGATATTGAGATACGTGGTCCAAGGTATGAGGGGGGAGGGGGTATAGATGTATAGATGGGCTGACAACTGATAACTTGCTGGGGAAGCACAAAGAGACAGCAGGAGGAGGAGAAGGGAAGTATTTGCTATTCTTGCGGCCCCAAGTTTTACGTCTACAATGCCTACCTACAATACGACCGACCGACCGACCGACCGATCGATCTGTCTAGGTAGGTAGGTAGGTAGATATTTTCGCCTCGTCGCTTCACTGCTCCAGGAGCGCCGTCCGTTGAAGATCCCATTGCCCATTTCATTCCCATCTAGCAGGTCCTTGCTTGATCACTAAGGTGGCTCAGGTAGGTAGGAGGTAGGTAGGTAGTCGAACAACAACTCGTGCAGATCTCTGCAGCTCTGCGATCGGCTAAAGCACCATGTTGTGTATCTAGGTATGTATGTGTGTATCTATGCGTGTGAGTATGAGTGTGTGTGTGGTATGCCTGTGGTATTAGATGGACACAGCCATTACCCTATCAAGCGGCCAGCTAGGCGAGCAGAAGAAGTAGCTGCGAATGGCCTCCTTTTCTTATCTGATATATATATTTATGTATATTTTACTTGCATTTATCTTTTTTAAATTTTTATATCACTTCTCCAACCATCCACTTACTTCCCTTTCCCCCCCTATTTTTACGTGCGATCTTATCGGTAACACAAGACGTCAGCTACATATCCATTACACGACCAGTTAGACTCCTTGCTTCCTACTAACGAATAATAGTAGCGGTATATAGCTGGCTACCTTAGGTAGCCTTATGTATGATTCGTCTATAAAAATTTACCAGACTGTGGACATAAGGCTCAAAATGAGCACCGAAATTAATTTTCTCAGTATTCCATGCAGAGGAGCCTTACCTTTCCGCTGTTAGCCAGAAGGAATCTCTTCATCTTTTTGCCGTCGCGGTGTAGCTAGAGCCCAGCCTGTCTGGTTGTGCGATGGTTGGGCAACCTGAATGCCATCACATGAACATTTTTGAAACTTCTGGGTGGATGGATTGAGAGGGAGCCCGTCGGCGATCTTCACCTCCTTGGTGGCTCTGTGCTGGAGCTCCGGGGAAAAGAAAATAATTAGGGAGGAAAAAAAATAAAGGGTTATTAAAAAAACGAAATAAAATAAAATAAAATGACTACTTGGGCTATAACAATATTTGTCGAACCCCGGAATTTCCCAAATTTCACGCCCTCCTCTCCCCGCCTTTGCTCTCCCCAGGCACCGAGATTCGCTCGTGCGTCCTGGTGAGTGTTGGATTAGGTACCTAGTTATTCCCACGCAAGGCATGTGCAGATTGGCAGATTGGTAGATTGGGGGGAGGGGTCCAGGGTCGATCTTTTAAGCTGAAACACATATTTTTGACAGTTCAGATGAGGATGTGACGGTACCCTGTGGGCATATTTTATTCCCGGATGGTACTGATTCCCGGAGAGCAGCAACTTTTGGTCCTCTGGTAGTGTTGGGCCAGACTCCGAATAAGCCGCAACTACGTAGAAATGTACATATTATAATCTTGAATTAACATCATCATAAACCTTAGTGGTGATAGTACGCGGAAATATCTAACCCTTCTGCTAGTACAAGTGGAATGGGTAGCGAAGTTAGAGTGCTCGTTTGGGTTAAATCCGTGCCGCGCGCCTCATTTATCCTATTAGGTACTTACTTGGCTTGTTTTATTTCTTTTATTTTTGATTTTGATTTTTGTTTTAATTTATCTACAGCTTCAGCGTGTATGACTGAGTCGCACAAGGACACAGGTAATATATTCGTCGAAGCCATGCTCGGAGAGGATGCGATAATCAAGTTGCAGCTCGGCGATATGGTTAAATTTGCCGATGAGCTCCGTATATTTAAGATTCCGCTCCGGCCGGGAATGCTCACGGTTTCGTAGGTTTGATGTAAATAGCATCGAGAGGGATAAGGACACTGACATTTCAGTCACACTACCGGCCCTGCCGGAACTGTCAAAATGTTGTGTGCGTATACATAAATGACAAGCTTCAGACTAGAGAATGCCCTTTTTAGAAGCCTCGGGCTGTCTATGTGCGGGCGGAGTCTCTCGATCTGGCGGTGTCGGATTGTCTGATAACCTCGCTTGGCCCGATAAGCTAGACCATAAGTGCAATTATATCAAAGCTACTAAAAGCTAGCACTTGGACGGTGTAGTAGATGGATCTTGAGATCCTCGGTACTGGCTTAACAGTCAGTCTATAGATCTACCGAGAAAAAGACGAAGCCGGATTCCAAAATGTTAATCTCACTCCTTCATTTCTATGGCAAGACGATAGTCGGGGTATCTAACCATCATTTTAATGCCGTTTTTTTTTTTAAAAAAAAAAAATCCCGTTTCTACGAACGGAGAATTAGCGAGCGAGATCCACGGTACGAAACGCTAGCGTGTGTAATTTCACGTCGACTTGTTCGCGTGCTTTGGGTGTAGCCAACCTAGCAGCCTAGGCGCTTACACAAAAGAGCTGAGGGACCGCGGGAAGTCGACCTCTCTGCCTGTTTAGCTCACCTTGGTTTCATGCCGTGTAAAATACCTTACCTCTAGTCGGGCGCTATTCCATGCTCAGCAAGATATGTTCGGAACGATTAAGCATAGGACGATAACCCGTGAAATGAAGAGAAATATCTGTAGCCTAAGTGGAAACCTTCGGCCACTCCTTTCGGCAGCTAAGCGCTTGACGGTCCCTTTGTGGGGTTTTGACGTGCTATGTACGGACGATGAAGGGTCTTCTTTTTCTTTCTCTTTTTTTTTTTTTTTTCCTTTCGCTGTTCCTGTGTGAATAAGAACTGTGGCCACCGAGCGACCCATCGACTACCAGGGTTCCATTTCCCACATACATACCTCACAATAGAGGGAAAAAAAAAAAAAAAAAAAAAAAAGAAGCACAACAAGGAATAACCAAAAAAGGAGAAAATACGGGTGATAGACCGTAGTGATCCCTGGATTCTCGCGTGTCCCGTTTTCTCGAATTCGGCGCTATGCTCCATTAGCCCTACGAATCCGGGCCATTTGTCATCTCATCAAGAGCCGATGATCCGGGTTTCTTATGATTCGTTTCGAGGCCAGGGAAATCGGGGCAGTTTCGCGCATGGAACAGCATTTGATTGCCTCGTGTCTTTTGAAGCCAAGACCTGACACAGAGCGGGCAAGACCCTGGGATGGTTCCCTGTTGGGTCAGGCTGGGTGCACATGCAGATGTGCAGATGCTGTGACGTCACTCACATGCTATCTGATAGTTTTTTGAGGGGGTTGAGAGGTGAAGAGGGGGGGAGCGATAGCAACCTCGATAGGGTGTTTTCCCTCAAAATTTCTTAGCCGGTTGCTAGGCCTCTTCAATAAAAACAAAAAAAATAATGCGACTCCAGGTAATTTTAAATGAAGCATTTCGCACAATATCGGTAACGATAAGTTGCCATAAGTTGCCCCGACTGGTGAAGTGTCCACCACCACCCAACCGCCCCCCTTGTCGATCGTCGCTGGGACAAAAAGGGCAATTAGGAAGCTAATCGGAAAGTCGAAAAAAAAAAAAAAGTTGAGGGTTTGCCACATCTGAATGTGTGAATGCAGGCTTCCTAGCCTTGTGCTTGCGTACTATGTAAAATGCAGGCAGCGCAGGGCAATAGGATCTTGTTATGGTATATGGTAAACAACCAAATTGCATACCTGGCGAAATAGGAAAGTATGTGCCGCTGTGACAACTTTGTTTGTATATGCCGTACAGCAGAGCGAGGTCGATAGGAGGGACGCACAAGCGAAATACCTTTCTAAGGTCTAGACAGATGGAGGGGGGAGATGGGCCGCGATCTTTTGACCCGTTTTGCCCATCTGCTACGCACGGAGTCCACCAGTCTGCCAGTCCACGTACCAATCCGGTGGGGACTCGACTCGTTGTGCGTGCAGGGTTTAGAGCCAATCCGCGAAGCCGTACTCAATGTCCAATACATTTTGTTACTTGGTAGCGGGTATTGAATACGGTGTGGTAAGACAAGACGGGACGACAATTCTTGACTACCCTAGGTGGAATTCCAAGCAGGAAATCCAGTCGGAGTAGCCAGTAGCTGAAGATATGGAGCATTCAATCCTACCCTGCCTGTCTGATTAGGTACTCTGCCGCGCATACACTACATAATATACATAATATGTAGAAATGCGAGCAGCATGCAGACAAGCTTATATAACACCCTAGATATAGAATAGCCTGGTAAAGAAGATGCAACATTTAAGAGTCCAGACCAATGGAGAAATGCCTTAGACCAGGCCAGGTAAGAGGTAGGTACGTACATACCTGAGGTATCAAACTCGTAAAGCCTGGGGATGACTTGCTGTGGCTACGGCGCCGGAGCCCAGCGCAAAGCTTGTACTATGTAGGTGTTTGAAGTCATAGGAAGTCTTTCATCTCTCACAACAAACTGGAAAGCTGATATTCTTTAAAAGTAGTAGATTGGGTTTCTAAAGTAGCACATGACGTCAACGTCGTTGCTTCGCTTGAATAACTGGTAACCGAAACTGGTGCAATTACAACTGTGGAAGCCTTGAAAAAGTATTTAGTAGGATGCATTAGCATCGCTTCAGGTTGGGAGGGCTAAAGGGCTGGAAGGCTGGATAGGAATAAGGCACCTGGGCAAGTACACGACGGGGCGTGTCAGCTCATTGCCGTATCGAGCCCGCCTAAATTCTTCCCCCGGGAGACGGACTGTCTCGCATCTCTAAACCGTGCCGTACCTAAGGTAAAGTTTTGAAAAAACCCATCAGTGTGGAACGTTTACTACTGCCCGCGGACTTTGCAAGCTTGGACCCTGTTGAGCCGACCCAAGTAGTAGGTAAGTATTGGAATTAGAATAGAGTGTGTTCCTTGAACGACGTGAACAGTTATTACCTGTATTCAAACTAGCCTTGTTAGTCGCATGGCAATGGCGTTACCCCCCCACAAACGCTCTGCAACTGCCTTCGAAAATGCGAGATGGATTCTGTTACACGGAGTTCGTTTATAGGATGTACCTAGCTGCTTGGATTTGTCTTGGTTCCTTCCATCTATCTCTACTAGATAAAAACTTAGGTGTGTTAGGTAGGTACATACTCTCTTACAAAATCTAAAGTATATATACATTGAATATGGTGAGTCCTTCTGCGACGCTAAAGTACCGTACTACTGTAAGATAGGCGTAAAAGTACTTAAATACCCACATAGCGACATGGGCGGCAACCCAACAGTTCGTATTGCACCTGTCCATGCGGAGGCGACAAAAAAAAATCTGGCCGACTTGGAGGGTTTTAGAGGTTAGCTTGCCTTTTCCCCCTACCTTAGATCTGATAACGTATCTGCTAAGCATGTAATGTCGAAAATAATTAAAACGGTCCTTAGAAGAATATCTTAGGTACTTAAAGATGCGTAGCCTTACTTGATGTATTAGATCGCGCTTACACACCTGGTTATGTGCATGTAGAGGCTGTTTGGTTTTAGCACCATGAGGTACCTAACCTAGATATAACAAGTATAAGCGTGGGTACCCACATAATACGGTGTGGGTACAAGTTATCGGGACCCTTCTTTCTCCCAACGTCTAAATTTGGACAATGGGAAGACATGTCTTCACAAAGGTAAAAAAATTATATATATTTATCGAAGTCAGAAAATTCATAATAATAGAAAATCCGTTAGAAAAAGCCTTGAATAATCTACTGGTTATGGGCTATTAGTGTCTGGGTTTACATTTGAATACATAGGTACCTACCTCACTCACTCACAGCTACAAATTAACCCAACTCACACCTCAAGTTCTCTGCGTGGCTGGTTCGACCCGGCTATTTCCTTCCCCCAAGCCGCACCTCCCTCAGGTGGTAGCGACCAGTAACAACCAAGTAGGAACCAGTCAAAAAAAGGGCAAGACTAAGGGCAAGACTGGACTAGCACGTAGCGTGGTCCATAGCCCAAGCCTATAGCCACTGGTCTTTCTTTTTCGCCCTCTTCGCCTTTTCTCATCCTTCAGCACCAGTAACCCCCCCGACCGACTCATCCCCGCCTAAATCTTTACTTTCCCTTATTGCATCTTCTTTTTTTACCAGGGTTCTAATTGGAAAAGCTAAAGACGGCCCACCCGTCCAGTTAGGTTAACGTAGCGGCCCTTGACATACCTTGACATACTTTTTACAGTACATACACCTCCTCTCCCAGCCTGAGCCCTCGTCTCTCTCCACCCACTCGCTTTCAAGCAGGGTCTCTCCTTATTCCGACAGAAGAGGTCTTCCTTTTCAGATTTATCCATCTCACCAAAGTCACACAATTACCCTATACGACGAAACGACCTACTTATTATCATCTTTTACATTCGGCTGTTTCTATCGTTGTAATTGTATACCTAGTTAGTTCTAAAAACTATTGTCATTAACAATCCAAAGTTTAACACGGTTACCCAAATCGCTCCCTTCCGACCGCCGTCGAGGCGGGCACGCCGCGACAAATTGCGATAGAGATAGATACCTTTTTTTTAAACCCACTACCCGCTGGCTTGCTCTTGTATTAGTTACCTTATATATCATCGACGTCGGCATCGTCCTGCTCCATGCGTTCGTCATAAGCCCATCCAGCGCCCACCGAACGCTGGCCCGCCCGTTTTTCCTCATTACCATTTACGATTGAGAACCCGCATTTTCAAGACGATTGAGCGTCTTAGATCCATAATCATGAGGGTGATGGCCGACGAGGAGACCTTGGTGGCTACCGCCGCCATTGTAAAGTCATTAGCCGTCTATCCCCAGGACGCTGCCAACGTTCCTGTCCCTATCGGCACCAATTCTCAAATCAGGTTACCTGGTCACGATTGCCATGCCAAGGAAACTCTTGAGCGTGAGCTCTCCGCCCTTGTAGTCAGGATCCAACAGCTTGAGGCCAAAGCAAGTGTTGGAAATGGCGCAACCTTCCCTGATACTCCTAACGAAACGGCTGAATCTCTCTTTGGCGACGAGTCCCCTAGTTCCATGGGTTCTAAATCGTCAAGGCAATCCCGGTTTGCAGTCCTTCCACCTGCCCGAAACGGCGCTGGCGAGGAACGGACCGTGAAGGTTCTTCCCCTCACCAATGAAGATCTTGAGGGGCTTCATGAGCATGTTATAGATCAGTCGAAAATACTCGACAATCAACGCCAAGAGCTGACGAATGTCAATGCTCAACTTATAGAACAAAAGCAACTACAAGAGAAGGCCCTTGAACTCATAGAGAAAGAACGGGTCGCAGCTTTGGAACGAGAACTATGGAAACACCAAAAAGCTAACGAGGCCTTCCAAAAAGCACTCCGTGAAATCGGTGCTATTGTTAGCGCTGTCGCACGAGGTGATCTTACTATGAAGGTTCGGATGAATACCGTAGAAATGGACCCGGAAATTACAACTTTCAAACGGACTATTAATACCATGATGGATCAGCTCCAGGTCTTTGCCAGCGAAGTGTCCCGTGTCGCGCGTGAGGTCGGCACAGATGGAATACTTGGCGGCCAGGCCATGATCGAAGGAGTAGATGGCACCTGGAAAGAACTAACAGACAACGGTAGAGTGCCTCATAAAACACACATGAACGTCTACTAACATCTATGTAGTCAACGTCATGGCTCAAAATCTTACTGATCAAGGTTCGTTCAAAATCAAGTATTGCTTGGTTTATGGCAGCAGCTAATTGTTATTTTTAGTGCGAGAGATCGCATCAGTTACTACTGCTGTCGCTCACGGTGATCTTACCAAGAAGATCGAAAGGCCGGCCAACGGTGAAATTCTTCAGCTTCAACAGACGATCAATACTATGGTGGAACAACTGCGTACATTTGCATCCGAAGTCAGTCGTGTAGCTCGTGATGTGGGTACCGAAGGTATCTTAGGAGGGCAGGCCGATGTGATGGGCGTTCAAGGTATATGGAATGAGTTGACGGTAAACGTGAACGCTATGGCGAACAATCTTACAACTCAAGTACGGGATATTGCCAAGGTCACCACTGCAGTTGCCAAAGGAGATCTCACTCAGAAAATTCAAGCCGAATGCAGGGGTGAGATTTTTGAACTCAAGTCGACTATCAACTCTATGGTTGAACAACTATCGCAGTTTGCACGCGAAGTCAGCAAAATTGCGCGTGAGGTCGGAACCGAAGGTCGTCTTGGTGGTCAGGCTACGGTGAATGACGTTGAAGGCACCTGGCGCGATCTTACTGACAATGTCAACGGTATGGCTATGAATCTGACAACGCAGGTGCGAGAGATTTCCAAGGTTACTACTGCTGTGGCGGCCGGAGACCTATCGCAGAAGATCACTGTCGAGGTCAAGGGTGAAATGCTTAGACTCAAACTCACCATCAACTCCATGGTAGACCGTTTAGGCAAGTTTGCCTTTGAAGTCAGCAAGGTCGCTAGAGAAGTCGGAACCGATGGAACCTTAGGTGGCCAGGCTCGAGTTGACGATGTAGAAGGAAAATGGAAAGACCTCACCGAGAATGTCAACACTATGGCTTTAAACCTAACGTCTCAGGTACGAGGTATATCCACTGTTACTCAAGCCATCGCCGATGGCGACATGAGTCAGAAGATCGATGTTCAAGCGAAGGGCGAGATACTCGTATTGAAGGAAACCATTAATAACATGGTTGACCGCTTGTCGGTCTTCTGTAACGAAGTGCAGCGTGTAGCGAAAGACGTCGGTGTAGACGGGAAAATGGGAGGTCAAGCAGACGTTGGAGGTCTAAAGGGACGGTGGAAAGAGATCACTGCTGATGTTAACACAATGGCAACAAACTTAGTAAGTCATGTTATATCTTGTTCCATGTTACGCTCGTCGAAACTAATAATATCATCGTATAGACGACCCAGGTACGAGCTTTCGGCGATATCACTAACGCTGCTACCGACGGAAATTTTACCAAGCTAGTCGACGTGGAAGCTTCCGGCGAGATGGACGAGCTTAAGCGAAAGATCAACCAGATGGTGTACAACCTCCGAGACAGTATCCAAAGGAATACGCAAGCGAGAGAGGCGGCCGAGCAGGCAAATAAGACGAAGTCGGAATTCTTGGCGAATATGTCCCACGAGATACGAACGCCCATGAACGGTATTATTGGAATGACTCAGTTAACCCTCGACACCGATCTTACGCAATATCAGAGAGAGATGCTCAATATCGTGAACAACCTCGCCAATAGTTTGTTGACTATTATCGACGACATATTGGATCTGTCAAAGATTGAAGCTCGAAGGATGGTGATAGAAGAGATTCCATACACGTTACGGGGTACTGTCTTCAATGCCTTAAAGACGTTAGCTGTCAAGGCAAACGAGAAGTACTTAGACCTTACATACAGGGTCGACAGCTCCGTCCCCGATTATGTAGTTGGTGATTCCTTCCGTTTACGGCAGATCATTCTAAACCTGGTGGGCAACGCCATCAAGTTTACAGAGCATGGCGAAGTGAGCTTGACAATTCGAAAAGCCGAAGGCGTCCCCCCGAAGGATCCCCGCGAGTACGCAATCGAATTTGTCGTTTCGGATACGGGTATAGGGATCCCGCCAGATAAGCTCGACTTAATTTTCGATACTTTCCAGCAAGCAGACGGGTCCATGACTCGTAAGTTCGGTGGTACTGGCTTGGGTCTATCAATTTCGAAAAGGTTGGTTAATCTGATGGGCGGTGACGTCTGGGTCAAGAGTGAGTTTGGAAAAGGTAGCTCGTTCTACTTTACTTGCGTTGTTAAGTTGGCAGACGGTGAGGTCGCGTCCATCGAGAAGCAATTGAAGCCTTACAAGGGACATCAAGTGCTATTCATCGATAAGGGACGCACCCAATATGGAAGGGAAATCGTCAATATGCTGCAGAGGCTTGGATTGGTACCGGTGGTTGTAAACACCGAAGGGAACCCTCACATTCCTAACTCAGACGACCCGCCATATGATGTGATCATCGTTGAGTCTATTGACACCGCTCGCAAGTTAAGAGCTGTCGAGGATTTCAAATATCTTCCAATCGTCCTCTTGGCTCCGGTTGTACACGTCAACCTCAAATCATGCTTGGATCTGGGTATTACATCTTACATGACAACACCTTGCAAACCAATCGACCTAGGAAATGGAATGGTTCCTGCTTTGGAGAACCGTGCTACACCATCTCTAGCCGACAATACGAAATCATTCGAGATTCTACTTGCCGAAGACAACAGGGTTAACCAGCGGCTAGCTGTAAAGATTCTTGAGAAGTATCATCACGCTGTTACCGTGGTTGGGAACGGTCTAGAAGCGGTGGAGGCTGTGAAGAAGAAGAAATTCGACGTCATCCTAATGGATGTCCAAATGCCAATAATGGTTTGAAACCCACCGCAGTACCCTGACTTGCATAACAATTTACTAACCGTATGTAGGGAGGCTTCGAAGCTACTAATAAGATACGCGAGTACGAACGCAGCCTTGGCTCTCACCGTACACCGATCATTGCATTAACAGCGCACGCTATGATGGGAGATCGGGAGAGGTGTATACAAGCCCAGATGGACGAATACCTATCGAAACCCCTACAGCAGAATCACTTGATACAAACCATTCTAAAGTGCGCGACGCTTGGTGGCGCTCTTCTCGAGAAGAACCGAGAGCGAGAATTGGCGCGCCAAGCTGAGCAGAAGAACGGCAACAAGCCGAATGGTTCGGCGCACTCGGCGCACTCGGCACACTCGGCACACTTGAGGCCTGGCCTGGAGGGTCGTTCGATAACGTCAAACGAACCCTTGATGGGAACCATGGAGAGCCCGTCTCTCGTCTCAGCGAATCAAGATGATCCGCTGCATAGGGCACGTTCAACCCTCTCTGAACCTTGCGTTCAAAATGACTAACTTGCGGTCGTTCCGTTCAGCTCCTGATCAGAGCTCATAGTAACTGATCAGCTTTCAATGCCGGCCAGGCGTGAAGAACACCACTCGCTTCGAGTCGTATGTCCAATCCATACGTCCGGAGTCCGTGTTCCAGTCAAGATCAATTCTTGATCATTCTCACGATACCCACGGCCTATGAGAATGCCATCAGTTCCAGGCATCACCACCTAACTTTCTTGTACTCTCGTTACCACAAGCTTGATTACGAGTGGTGTAAAACCCGGCTGCTGTTGTTGTCCGTTCTCGGGTCTATGCTTTTTTATATATTACGACACATGGGGGTGATGAGCAGGATGTGCCGCTTTTGGGGAGGAGCTATTGCCATCGTCGGTGTTTCATTGGGCGTTATTTTGGCTTCATGTTTGAACATCAGTCATGCGTCGTTTTGTGAATGTATTAGTCATGGGAAGGTTTTCGCTATAGTCGTTTGGCTATATCGGAATGCTGAAGGGAAGGTTCTGCCTCTGGGGGGAAAACACGTGAAGCTTATGGATTAAGTAGCAGGGTGCTAGATTCCTGTTGTCGAAGTCTGGACAGATGGCTCACATTATATTTGGAAGTAACTAGTGTCGGGGTCCCTGTACCATGGAATTCAGTTGGCGCTTCCTATGTTCGTTGATTGCTAGTTTATATCGGGGAGAGGGTGGAGTAACCTCTTGGTCCGCAAACGAAATGGGTCATCTGTTAATGGATAAGAAATGACGAGCCAGGATTCTTCATCTCTTCGAAAAGTGTAAAATCGTAGAAATCTGTCGTATAGTGAATTTTGTCTGCCACTCCTCGTTCACGTGGCGGTTGTATTATTACCTGTGTCCTTTATGCCGAGCAGTGAATCTATATAGATTTGTCGCAACACCAAACGTTCCTCTTGGTATATCCTTGATGTTGTGCATTGACGACGCCTATCTACGCAAAGGTAACTGGCGTTAGACAGAATACCTTATTTAGGTAGCCTGGTAGTTATATGTTTACGCCTGGGAAGTTCCATAAGAGGTAGTGACTTGACCTACACAAACGTAAGTGACTTATTTTAAGCGTACCTAGTCCACAGGTTTCATACCCTTTTTTTTTTTTTTTGTCGGTTTAAAAGAAATGCTATACAAACAAGCAGAAGCTGTATTCGGTACTTAGGAAGGTGCGGTTAGCTAGACTTGGTAGTAATAGGGAGATTTAATGAAGATTTCCAGGCATGGAAACGAGATAGATAGATAGATAGATAGAACTACCAAAGACAACGACTGTGGAGTGATCTACGCTAAGCTGTATTGTATTTTACTTTATTTATTACGAAGGACAAATCCCTACATGCCTTGAATTATCTGGTTGCATGAATATGATGATGTAGTGTGAGAAGTTATGCTTCGAGGCGGCTTACTTGGGGGGGTTACATGTCGCAGCCTTTTTTCAGCCCCTTTTTGCCTAGACCGGTGAAAAGGGCGATAGGATACTTCTTCTTACTTTGCATTTTACTCAAGCGGTGAATATACCTTGTCATCAAATTCGTCATCGTGTTGTTCTAAACTGCTTCGTAGTGCTGCTTTATAGGGAGACGGCTATTTTGGTCCATGACAGTAACGGCCGTAGTAGCAACCTGGGAACCAAGTTCGTCGTCGAATAAAGTCTTGCTTTTGAGACGGAGTAAATTCCCTTTTCCCTCGTGCTTGCTATTAATCCATGACTAAGGTCGTAGGTAGTTTTTGAGGTTATAGGTACCTACCCTAAAATAGACTTATCCCCATTCCCTTTAACAACACATTGCTGTATATTATCATCAATGCTATGAACCCATGCTTAATCCTATGCTAACGTACCATCTATACTAAAGCATTCGTAGAGATTGTTCTTGGATTCTCTCAGATTACACAAATTCCCTGTATTGACTTACTGATTTGTAATATACTAAACAAACTCTCCCAAATAAAATGAACTAAACAGGTTCTATCCCTTCTCCAGATGCCTCATTCGTAGACCGATGGACTTGTGCTGCCATGCGGGAATATATTATTCCCCTGACCTTGTAGTTCCCCAGTTCCTCTACTAGCCTAGGTGAGCCGCTTGCATTACCATCACATTGCCGAACCTATTATATATCATGTTATGTAGATTATATCATCAAGCTAATAACAAAGAGAATGTGAACATGGCGCGGCGGAGCCCGCTCCGCGCATATTTTTAGACGCGCTATAGGTCTCAGAGCTAGTCAGACGGGACGGTAAATTCGTGGCGTCGTACTCGTACTGTCTCTCCCGTGACGTCAATAACCCGGCACCGGGGATCTAAGGTATACAACAATATGGCAAGTAGACAGGCAGGCAGACAGATAGGCAGGCATGCTATCACGGGTCTGACAGCTGTGTCGTACGTTGTCTGTGTGTCTATATGTTCCCCAAGTTCCCGGGCCAATGGGTACCAGATATTACCACCCTCTGTTTTTTTTTTTTTTTTTTTTTTTTTTGGTCGGGAGAACTGGTGCCTTCCTGCGGACGCGTCTAGAATAAACAAAGCAGAGGAATCAAATACGTAGACGTATTACGTATGTACCCTTCTAGCTCGTACGTATGGTTAGAGAGCCGTGGAGCGGCATTCCGCTGGTCGAATGGGCCCCAACTCAACTCCTATTCCATCCCCGTGCATATGTCATCTACGAAATGACTGACTAAACCTCGGCGGTCGTGTGATGGTGGGACCACCGTGATATTTTTCTCTTTCCTCTCGCGCGCGATCCGAGCACAGGTCCTGATTTTTTTTTTCTTTTTTCCTTACCAAGAGTCGACAAATCCCAAACCCAGACAGATTGCTTGCTGTTGTCTCGGTCAAGCGGGCAAAACAAAACGGGGGGAAAAAAGGCATCATGCTGTCCGGGATGTTCAGGAACCGATTCGGTCCTCGCGATCGAGTCCCATCGGGCTCGATGCCCGCTATACAGCTAGATAGGTAGATAGGTCGATGGATTTTGCTATGTAAATAGGACCCGTATATGCTCACGGATCGCCGGATGGTGATAGGTAGAAGACGTCCCGTTCAAGGAACCCCTGAACGGTACCGCTCCTTCATCCCAGAGGATGTCAGACGTCCCAATTTCGTTTTAAGATGATGCCTCAGGAGTTTTTATTTTGAATCTGATTATCATTACGATCATGATACTGTGTTACGTAGTTTACTCTACGTCACTTGCCGCTCAGAGCCTCAAAACGCCGCCCCAAGCCTATGTATTCATGAAATAGTTATCCCGCACTTTAGCTCCCGCTCTTTGTTAGAACTGATCTCATAGCTAGCAAATCTCGGCTTTCGAAACGGTCACGTTATGCCTGTCATAGTAGAGATCATGATCTGGGTTCTCCAACTAATGCAATGGTTGTTCCGATCTATATCGTTCTATGCATACCTATATGTACATATGTATGTCGGTCTGGATCTGTACCACCAGCGCCTCTGCGGGGAAGCTTCTTTTGAGAGCTTCCCCTGATCTCCTTGGATCATCTACCCGTAACTTTCCTGCGGGGATTATGTATGCCTAATGCATGTACGTATAGTGTATGTATGGGCAGAGTGGCCAGTTTTGGCGATCGAGTGACTGAATAAATCTTCGCTTGCTTAATACGTACTCCTTCAGCCTTGGTATAGTAAACAACTGTACAGCAACGGAATCCCCCGCTAAATTAGTGGCTCAATAGACGAGAGAAAAAAGCGACAGATTATCGCTTTGCCTCGGGTCCCTGCTTTTCAGAGCTATCTTTCACCTGATCAGCATCGAACGAGGCAGATCCACCTTCAAACGATGCCAATAGGGCATCCAGCTTGCTCTCCAAGCTCGTCAGGCTTGCTTCCAGAGCAGCAGCTTGCTGTTCACCCCTATTTAAGCATATGTTAGCACGACGTGGTTTTTTGGTCATAACTCTACAAGAGGGTGTGCAGATTGCAGATTCCTGTTATGCTATTAAAGCATGGGCCAAGAGTAGACTAGTCTTTTGACGGGTTTATTTTGGGTAGAAATGTCTTGTTTAACAAGCCGAAGAGCTTGCAAGGCTAGTAGTAATCAGATGTTGACACAGCATGAACTAGGACATGCCACGCACAAACTGAAGACTTTTGTGCGACGTTTGGGATAGATCGGCGTTGGATGTTGCAACGGGAAAGGACCGGCAACCTAAGCAGCTTTGCTCGGCGTTCGACGTGGAGCCAAGTAGCAAAGCTAGTCAGGTCTAGATACGAGCAAAAAGGGCAGTGCAAACAAGGTAGATAGCCACTTATTCAGTCATTCGGGGACTTCCACCGGTGAAGGAGGTGTTAATAGGTAGTCATGAATAAACTTGGTTCCCGTGGAAGGATTACACCTGGGTGGGAGTACGGGCGAGTAAAGTGTGAGTGGTTCCGATTTGGATTCGTCGCAACTACTAGGCGGGGGGATCTAGAACCTCGGGGGAAGAAGACAGGGGGCCGGGCAATGGGGGGGCTAGTCGCGCGTGTATGCACAAAGGGAATTTGGCATGATGGAAAGGATGGTAAATCAGGGGTCTAGAAGCGATTGGCATGGCAGATGATGGGACATTCGATGCGCATTTGAGCATTGCCATGCGGCTGGCCATTTGGCTGGCCATTTCTTCCGAACCTTGAAGTAGGGAACATACGACTAGCTAACTTGATAAGATCGACCGTCGATCTCCTCAAGGAGCTGTCTTGAATTCACAGTAATGAAAGTAAGGCTGTGATTTGTGATAGTGAGCACACACGTACCTGGCAAGGTCCTGGAACGCCTATTCCCGAGAAACTGTTGTTAGGTTCAATACTCTCCAAGGGCTCAAGCGGTGGCAACTTACCTTAGCCATCTCTGCTTGCGCTGACGCATCTAAAGCGGGGGTCGAACCATTCGCCGAACACCCATTAGGGCCCGAAGGCTCGGAGGTGGGGATTTCTTTACCGTCTGATGGCGATTTGGACATGGTGAAGCTATTCTACCAACTGTTTGTAGTAGTGTTAGTAGTGTAAAAGGAAGGGATGAAAGATCGGATGTAATCCCCAGTTCCAAGATTCAAAGTGGATCTTGATGAAACGACCAGGCGATTGGTTACTTTTGCCACTCGCGGATATCTGGTTCGGTTGGGAATAGTGAAATGCAGTGATTTGATGGAGGAGCTGAGGAGGGTGGAGATGTTGAGCTTCAGATTTGGGCATTGAAGACTTTAGAAATGACGGATCGATCCGAATGGTTTCCTGATAGGCGGACGAACTTATCAGCCTCCCCACGTGAAAATTCAAATCGCAGGGTCTCTCGCACATTAGCAGATTACATAGTAGGTATGAAAGAAAGTGCATGCGACTTCGGGTATAATAAATACCTAGCATGCAAACATGGCCTTATTTCACAAAGGATCGACAGTAAAAACGGTGGCCTCAAGTGCTGATCTTCTCTCCAGCTGGAAAAATAAGCCCGACGTCAGAACGAAAAATTGTCAAGATTGTCTTTCGCTGGCGCGGTCTAGATCTCTGGATCTCGGCATTTTTCAAAACGTTGCTTAACGTTAGAGGACGGCCGCTACGTATGGCCTTTAAGGGTCCTTTTTTTTATTTTTTTGTTATGTAGTGGTAAAATATATCAAAATGATTGCAAGTGACGATAGCAATAGTAGCAAAGAAGATGGGGATCCCACGTCCACGTAGCTACTAGAAGCTAGGTTAGGTACACTTCCTTTTTTAGGTACAGTGCCTAAGACAAGAAGTAGAAAATATGTAGGAGGTTAGGTTAGGTAGCCCTTGTTAAACCCACGTGTTTATGCTAGGTACATGCCCGTAACCGTATTACTATTTTTTTTTTAAAAAAAAAAAATAATAATAATAATAAATAATTGATGTTTTAACTTAAGGTTGTTGTTAAGTAAGTGTAAAATAAGACCTATTATAATAAATATAATATAATATAAAATTAATTATAAATCATTATTAAAAGGTTATTATATTAATAAAATTTTATAAAAAAATTTTTAAAAATGGAAAATTTAAAAAATATAATAGAAAATATATATAAATTTATTATAAATAAATTATTATATAATAATTACCATTTATAAAAAATAATAATACCTTTATTATAAAAATTATTATATAAAAATTTTTTTCAAGTTTTTTAATAATACTTTTTATTAATTTTATATATAATTTTATAATATATATATTATATTAATTATTATTATTTTAACTTAAAATTTATTAATAAATTATTTTTATTTTTTTTAATTTTTATTTTATTATTTATTTTATATATTAATTTTTAAAATTAATATATTTTATAAAATATTTACATTTAAAAATATTTTTTTTAATAATTTTTTTATAATATATTTTAAATATTATAAAGTTTAAATAAAGTAAAAAATAATTGAAAATATTTATTAATAATATTAATTTAAAATAATTAATAAAAATAATATTATATATTTTAAAATTTTAAAGGAATTTTAAATAATATATTAAATAATTAATTTTTTTAAAAACTTAAAAAAGATTTATATATTATTATTTTAATTTTTTATTTAATATTATAATAATAAAGATATTATATTTTTTATATAATTATAAAAAAATATATTAATTAATATAAAAAAATATTAATTTATAATAATAATTATAATAATATTTAAAAAATATTAATATTATAATAATAATATTATAAATTTTAATTTAAAAAAAGGGAAAATTTTATTATTAAATATTTAAATATTATATAATAAAGTTAAAAGAAAAATTATAAAAAATTTTTAATAAGTTTAATTTTATAATTATAAATTTTATATATTAGTACAATAAGGTAAGCATATATATGCATGTAATATATAGTAATAAATAAAGGTATTCCCAAGGTTATATTTTATTTAATTTATATATATAAAAGTAAAAGATTTGGTTATACTGGCCATTTACCCTGTAAAAAATGTAAATGGCTAATTAAAATTATAAACCTTAGTGGTTACACCACCTATAGGGTGATACAACTATAAGGTAACTACATTAAATTAACCAATTAGAAATTATTTATTAATAATTTATCCTAATATTAATAACTCTTCTTTTTAATTAATAAAACTATTTTTAATTACTTTAACTTATATAAAAAACTTATATACTTTATACATCATTTATTAACTTTATTCCCAAAGTCCCTATCCATATATATCCTCCTCTTTTACCTCTTTACCTATCCTTATAACCATATTATCAAGATATTCATTTCAATAAAGGTTTACAAACCCTTATTTAAAAAGGCTTTCATTATTATATTAATAAAGTTATTTTCATTATATATTTAACAGATATTATGTATCTTTTAACGCTTATATAATTACTATAATACCATAATATTAATCATTAAACATTTCTCCTTTATTATCCCTAACTTAATTAAGTATTTATATAATAAAAATAAATCTATATAAATCATAATAAATATCTTTAATAAACCTAATTTTTTAAAAATAACTATAATTATAATATCTATTAAAATAATCATATTTACACTATATACTATAATATAAATTTTATTTATTAATACATTACATATAATGTACTTACATTTAATTAAACTTTAATAAATTATATTACTTATAATTATAAATATTTTATTATTTAAATCTTTATTCATTAACATAATTATATATCTAATTTATAATATTAAATTTTTATTATTTATAAATAAAGCATTTACAAATATATATAATCTAATAATCTTTAATTTTAAAGTAATATATTATAAACCTCATTTAGTGTTATTTTGTTATTATTTAAAGTAATGATTTAACTTAATAATTTATTCATCTTTAAACTCTTTATGTTAAATTACTTTTAAAAGGTTAAATGTAACCTTTAATTAATAAATAATAGTTAAATAAACGCCTTTAATATATTACTCCACATATTATTACATTATATCACTATTATTATAACTAATTTAAATAATTTTTTTAACCTTATTTTTATAATGTAAATATAAGTTACTATCATTTTTAAGTAAAAAAATACAATTATTAAATATTAAAGGTTTATTTATAATTAAATAAATCTTTAATTTAACTATAAATTTAACTTTTTATAAAACCTTTTCTTTAAATTTATTAAATGTTTTTAAAGATAAGTTAAATGTATTATTAATTTATATAATAATAATATCAAATTATTATTTATTTATTAATATTAATAAATAAAGGTTATATATAAATATCACCATTTATAACTTTTCTTAATAATAACAAATATATATAACCCATTAATAAGTTCTTACTTTAAATATACTATATAAAAGCTTAATTACCATTATAATTGTATTTATAAGGTATTTTTTTTTTATAGTTTATAATAACCTAGCCAATATTGTACATGCTAACTTTATTTCTAATTACATATATGCTTATAAGATATTTTATATTTACATTATTATACCATTTTATAATAAGGTAAGTATTAAGGTAACAAATATATATTAATTAACTTATTAAATAATTAATAATTACGTTAATACCTGCTTTTTTTTAAAATTATTATAATTTTAAATAACTAATTTTAACTTTTTATATAACTTATTTATCACCATTCCTTTCATCTTTTATATAATATAAAAATTATAAATATATGTGCCACCATATTTAATATTATTATATCTTTTAAATGAAAAAACTCCTTTATTAATTAAAGTCTTTATTTTAATTTTATTAAAAGCTTTAAAAGATTATTTTAATATAATAATTTTATTTTTTTAATATAATTTAATTATAAACTTTTTATATTCTTTTTTATGTGGAGTTATATGGGTAATGCTTTTAATAGTAACTTTAGGTTTATTTTTATTATTTGGAGGTTTGCCTCACTTTTTATTTAAGGTTAGTAACTGTAAAAATTAAAAACTATTATTTTTTTTATTATTATTTTTTTTAGATTTTTGTTATAAAGTAAGTTATTTTTTAAGTGCCATTGTCATTTTATTATAATAATATAATTATATTAATATTATATAAAAGTTAATAGGCTTTTTATTTATCTTTATTATATATATATTATTATCTTTAATGAGAAGTTTATAAAAGCCATTCTAACTATCTTTTTTTCACCATACTTTTATTTTTAATGGTATAGGTAATTTAAGTATAAATAGTATATTTAGGCCATTTTAAATATTAAAGGTATTACTAACTTATCACTATGTTTTTAATTTATACACTTTGTTCATAACCTTTTTAATAATTATTTTATGCACCTTTATTATAAATGCCATTAATAAGCTATTTACTATATAAAAGTAAGCTTTAAATATTAATAAAGTAAGTATTAAATTATTAGGTTTAATAATATCATTTATTATTTTTATAATCATTTGGAAATAATATTATTATTTAATGTTAGGATATTTAATTATTATTATCTTATAAATTTATTATAATAGTATATGATATTATTCTAACTTATTAATAAAGTTATGGATTTTTATAAATACCTTTTTTAAAGTAATATTTAATATTATAAAATTAAATCTAAATTCATTAGAAATAAAATTCTTCCTAATATTATATATTAATTTATTAAATGGTCCTAAATAAATATTAATCCACATTTCTCTCAAAATATATTATATATTTTTAATTGTTATATTTTTTAGAAATTTAACTATTTAATAAAAAATTACTTCATTAACTATATATAATATAAACCTAATATTTATATATATTATATTAATTAATATTAAATGGTTAAATTTAATATCATCTTTAACTATAAATTTAAATCTATTAAGGCTTTTATTATAAAATTAATATTAATAATAATATTTTATAATTTTTTTAATGATTTTAATATTAAAGTTATTATATTTAATATATCTTAATATACTATAAAATTGTGCTATAATTAGATAACCAAATCATCTATATATTTAATGTAATTTAACCTTTATTAAATAATTATAGGTTATTGTAATATTATAATTATTAAATAAAAATCATAGGTAACCCCATTTACACATTATAAAGTAATTTTTACTTTAATATACTAGGATATTTTTAATGTTATTTAAATAAATGCTTAAATGATTTATATTGTTAATATATATTAAAAAAAATATATTAAATAATATAATATAAAACCTTATAATATTAAAAAGTATTAATATATAAGTTATTCCTAAATTAAATAAATAAGGGTTATTATTAAAGAATATAATATAATGCCTTATTATAATAATATTTAATTTAACATATAAATACATTATTTATAAAGCTTTTAATTATAATTTTCCATTAGATAAAATACTAATAACACTAGTATTAAACATTATACCCTAAAATATTATAATATATTAACCATTTAATAAAAAAATAATACTTATATCTTATGTTATAATTATTAACTTACTAATAATAAACCTTTTAAAAGTATTAAAACCTATAAATATATATAAAATAACCTAATTTACAAAGATATTTATAATATTTTTATTATTTATAATATTGTAAAATATTATAAATTAAAATATATATTTTATAATAAACTCATTATTGTTATTAGTTAACTAATTTATAATGTGTTAAATATTATTTTTAGTGCTTTTGTTAACACTACTATCCCTAAGGTTAATACCTTTATATTATATTAAAAATTAATTATAATTTTCATTAATATTTTTAATATAACCGTTAATTACGTTATATAATTAATTAATGTATTTTTTATATTACTTATTTTAAAGATAATATATAAATTAATAACCTTATTTATTACATATATAACATTTTTTATTATTATTATTACGTTGGTTAGATTAATAAAATTAAAATAAAGGTTTATTATCCTTATATTTCCTATTAACCCAATATTAACTATTATTACCTTAGGCTAATAATGAGTTATTAGGTAATTACTTATATAAGTAAATATTAATAACATTATGTAAATTTAAATATAAAGTATTAAACATATATCTTAACTTAATAATAATTATTTTAAATACTAGATATCCTTATATAATTATTAATAAACCATAAATTAAATAAGACTTACTGTGATAATTATTGGATAAATTATTATAAACTTTTTAACAATTTAAAATGAATATTTTAAAATAATTAATAATGTTTTTACTAGGGTTTTAAGCTTGTACAGTGAAAATATTTATACTAAACCATTTTAATATATATATTTATTATTTTTTAGTAATTTAAAAAAATACCTTTATTAAACGTATCATATCTTTAAAAAAAAAAGGTAGCGTTTATTGGTTGCAACTAATTTTTTATAATAATAATTTAAAACTCTCCTTTTTAATATTATGAAATAAACTACATTTTAATTATATTAAAATACGTTAATAATAATATAAAAATCATTAAATACGCATAGCTTTTCATTAAAATTATCATATTTCTCACCCCCATATTTCCACTTATTACTATTATATAACTTAAAAAATATGGCTAAGCCTTTTAAAATTTTAATATTTATTAATAATAATTTATAAGGTAATATCTCATTAACTAAATTATTAAATATTAAATCTTAATTACATTTATAAAGTAAGTACTTATTAAATCTCCTTTTATTAGAAAACCTATTTAATTCCTTATTGTTATTAAATAATAATGGTTTATTAAAAAACTTATTAATATTTTTTTAAGGATAAGTATTAAAGGTAAGTAATAAAGGTATAATAATTTTATATAACTTTTTAAATTTATAATTTTATATAGTTATTAATAATAATATAAGTACCTTACCCTTAATACTAACCTTATCAGTATTAGTTTTTAATTCATTTCAAATTTGTTACAATAAGATTAATAATAATAATTATAGGTACGAAAAAAATATATTACCTTTATGTTATATTATTAACCAATTAAATAATAATAGTTTTTTCAGGTATTTGAGTTTAGTGGTTATTACAAGGTTATGTTTGTTAATTAACAAAATAAAGTTATTTTTAAGAATCTTAATTATTTTATAATCTTTTAACTATAGTTACTTATCAACAATAAATATATTATAAAGCCTAATATAATAAAAATTATTTCCTTTAATAACATATATACCATAATCTTAAAAATAGAAATACTTAACTTATTATAGATTTTTATTAATCCCTTAAAAATATTCTTCAATTTAACCTTTAAAATCATCTCTATATCATTTTCAAAAAAATTTATTAAATATATTAATTATATATGTTGTAAAATTCTTAGTGAATATTATATTTAATATATGTTTAAGAAAATTCTTAATAAGGGTTAATATATTAAATTAATAATAAATGAAGTTATTATTAATCTAATCTTTAAAATTAATATTTATCTTAATAATAAAATAAATATATTAGTGAAAGGATAAATTAAAGGATTTTTAAGTGTAAATAATATTATAATATGTAATGAATATAAGTTATTTTAAATGTATATATTATTAATAATAATTTATTAAAAAACTTTTTTATAAATAAATCTTGTAATTTAACCTTAAAGATTCTTTTATAGATAAATTTAACTTTTCTCATCATGATTACTCCTTAATAAATATATTCACTTCCATAAAAACTCCTTTATAAACG
The DNA here is from genome assembly GCA_022478815.1 of Daldinia bambusicola. NCBI lineage: Eukaryota > Fungi > Ascomycota > Sordariomycetes > Xylariales > Hypoxylaceae > Daldinia > Daldinia bambusicola. The sequence goes on from MU284212.1 coordinate 72,492, forward strand.
AATTTATTTTCTATTAAAAATACCTAATTATCTATGGTTATTTATTCAATTATTAATTAATATTAATACAATAAAATAAACATATATATACATATAATATATAATAATAAATAAGGATATTCCTAAGGTTATATTTCATCTAATCTATATATATAAAAATAAGAGATTTAGTTATACCAACTATTTATCTTATAAAAAGTATAAGTGATTAACTAGGGCTATAAACCCTAATAGTCACACCACCTATAAAGTGATATAACTATAAAGTAGCCGCGCTAAGCTAGCCAATCAAGAATTACTTATTAATAATTTATCCTAATATTATAAAATTTAATTTATATTATAAATAAAAAAAATAAAATCTTTATAATTTATTATTATTTAATAAATAAAAATAATAATAAAAAAATAATTTAATAAATAAAATATATTATTTTATTTAATTATTTATTTAAATATAATAAGTAATAATATATAAAAATTTTATTTTATATATTATTTAAAAATTAAATTAAAATTTTAATAAAAATTTAAAATTTTAATTTAAAATAATTATTTTAAAAAAACTTTAATTAATATTAAATAATTAATTATAAAAAATATTTACTTATTAAAGGGTATTATAATTATATTAATTAAAGATTAAAATTATTATTTTAATAAATTTATTAATAATAATATTAAAGAAATTATAATTTTTAATATTTTATAAAAAGTTAAATATTATATTTAATATAATAATATAAAAAAAATAAAAAAAATTAATAATAAATTAAAAAGAATTATATAATTAATAGTTTTAAAAATAATAAAAGGAATATTTAAAATAAAATTTTATATATTTTATAAATTTTTTATAATTAAATATAAAAAATTAAAAATAATTTTTTAAATAATTATAATTTAAATGGTTTAATTTATAAATAAATTTAAATATTTTAAAATAATAATTTTTTAAAATATATAATTTATTAAAATTTTTAAAAATTTTTTAAATAAAATTATTTTTTATATAATAAAATAAGTTAATAATATTTTAAGGATTTAAATATTAATTTATATTAATAATATTTAAAATAAATTTTTATTTTAAATTTTTATAATATTTTTATTATATTTTAATTTTAAAATTAAAGATAATTTAAATTAAAGTAATATTATAAATATTTTATATAAAAAAAAAATTATTATTAAAATTAAAAAAAATTAAATAAATTATTAATAAAGTTTTTTTAAATAAAGTTTAAAAATCTTTAAATAAAAATTTATTAAATAATATTTAATATTTATTTTTATTATTTAAAAGAAAATTTAAATTATTTAATTTAAATTTTATTAAAAGATTTTATTTATTATTTTTATTTATTAATAAATAAAAAAAGTATTAAAAATAATATATAATTTTTTTAATTTATATAAAAATATATATAAAAATTTTAAAATATATTTAAAAGTTTATATAAAATAAAAATTTTTATTATTTATTATAATAAAATTTATAAAATTAAAATATTTTCTTATTTTAAAAATTATTTTATAATTAATAAAAATATAAATATTTTTTTATATAATAAAAATATAATATTATATTTTTTTTAAAATTTAAATAAAATTTAAAATTTTTATTTTAATTAATTAATATTATTTTTTAACTTTAATAAATATTTAAGAAAAAAATGTAATTAATTTTATAATAATTTATAAAGTATATATAATAAATTTTTTATTTTTTATAAATTTAAATAAAATAATTTTAATAATATAATAAATATAAATTTTAATTTTAATTTTTAAAATATTAAAATTTATATATAATATTTATTTAAAATTAAAAAAACATAAAATAATATATTTAAATAA
>MU284213.1:0-73459 GCA_022478815.1 Daldinia bambusicola
AATTATTTATAAAATTATAAATAATTTTATATAAAATAATAATTAATTAAATATATTATAAATATAATATATTTTAATATTAATAATTTTTTTTTTTTAATAATTATTATTATAATTTTTTAAATAATTATTAAATAATTTTTAAAATAATTATTAAAATAATTTTATTAAATTTTTAAAATAACCTTTTAAATAACTTTTAAATAATTTTTTAAATAACTTTATAAATAATTTATTAAATAATTTTTTAATTAATTTAATACTTTTTAAATAATTTTTTAATTAACTTTTTTAATAATTTTTTAATTAATTTATATATTAACTTTTTAAATAATTTTTAAATAACCTTTTAAATAATTTTTTAAATAAATTTTTAAATAATTTTTTAATTAATTTTTTTAATAATTTTATAAATAATCTTTTTAAATAATTTATAAATTATAATTTTTATTTTTTTAATAATTTTTTTTTTATATATAAAAAGTAAAATAATATAAATATAATATAATAAAAAACTTTTAAAATATTTTTTTATTTAATATAATTAATAAATTTATATATTAATATATATTTTTTATATATATATAATTTTACAAATTTTTTACAATTTTATAAATTTTATATAATTTTATAAATTTTATTTTAATTTATAATTATTATATAAAATATAAATTAATAAATTTATTTAATTTTTTTTTTATATTAATTAATAATTAAATAATTAATTTATAAATATAATTAAAAAATTATTTAATAATTTATTTTTTATTATTTAAAAAAAATGTATTTTTATTAAATAATTAAATAAATAAATAATTAAATAAATAAATAATTAAATTATAAATAAATAATTAAATAATATATTTTTAAATTAATTTTTAAATTAATTTTTAAATTAATTTTTAAATTAATTTTTACATTATTAATTTATAATTAATTTTTTTATTAATAGTAATTATTTTAAATTTTTATATAATAAAATATTTAATATAAATGTTTTTTTTATTAAATATTATTAATTTTTTAATATTATTATAATTTAATTTTTTATAATATATACCGTAATAATATAAAAAATTAATAATAATATTATATAAATATAATAAAGTTTTAATTTAATTTATAATTATTTATTTATAAAATTTATTTTAAAACACGTATTTTTTCTTATAAATTTAATTTTTAAAAATTTATAAAAACGTTATAATAATATATAAATTATAAGTTTTTTTATTAATTATATAAAATTTAAAATATTTAAATTTATAATTATTTTTTATTTTATATTTAAAAATTATATAATTTTTAAATATATTTTTCCAAGTTTTAATTATATTAATTATTATATAAATAAATAAAATATTAATAAATTATTATAAATAATAAAAAAGGGGGGGGGGTAATTAAAAAAGTTTTATACGTAAATAATTTAAAAATAATTTATATAAAAATTAATTATTAATAAAAAAAATAATTAAAAAAGTTTTATATATAAATAATTTATATAAAAAAAATATTAATTATTAATGTAAATATAATTAAAAAAGGTTTTATATATAAATAATTTATATAAAAAAAAAAAGGGATTTTAATTATTAATAAAATAATTAAATAAAAGTTTTATATATAAATAATTTATATAAAAAAATATTATTTAATTATTAATAAAAATAATTAAATAAATTTAATTAAAAAATTAATTATTATATATAATTATTTAAATATAATAAATTAAATTATAAAAAATATTATTATAATATAAAAAAAATTAATATATATATAATAAAATAATTAAATTAAGTTTTTTTTATAAAAATTATTATTATTAATTTATTAATTTAAATTATAAATATATTTACCTTATAATAAAAACCCGTAAAAATTAAAAAAATTATTTTTATAATTTATTAATATTATAAATTTATATATTAAATTTTAAATAATAATAAATATAATAATAAAATTTTTATATATAATAAATATAAATATTATAAATTTATTAATTTAAATTTTAAACTTTTTAAAATTTTATAAATTAATTAATTTTAACTTTAAATTCTTTATATTAATATAATAACTTTTTAATAAATTATAAAAACTTATAAATTCATTAATTTAAATTTTAAATATTTTAATAATATTAAAAAAATTATTTTTTTTTATTATAATTACTTTTTTATAAATATATTTACTTTTATAAAAACTTTTTTATAAATAAATTTATTTATTATTAAAATTATTTAATTATTTATAATTATTTATTTAATTATTAATTAATATTAATATAATAAAATAAATATTATAATATTAATAATAATAATAAAAATTAAATTTAATAAAAATTTTTTTATTTATATATTAAATTAAATTAAATTAATTATTTAATATATAATATATATTTATATATATTATATATATAATTATTATATATAAATATATAAATATTAAAATTAATAAAATATATAATTTTAATAAATAATTATAAAATTTATAAATAAATTTTTATATTAATTATTTATAAAATTATAAATAATTTCGTATAAAATAATAATTAATTAAATATATTATAAATATAATATATTTTAATATTAAATATTAAAATATTTTTTTATTTTAATTTTTTTAATTAATTAAAATTTTTTATTTAATTTAAAAATATAAATATTTAAATATTTTTTTATTTTAATTTTCTTAATTAATTAAAAAATCTAAAATTTAATTTATTTAAATATTTTTATAAAAAAACCTAGTAATATAAAATAAATTAACATAATATCCCTTTTAAAGTCGGGCATTTAATGGGTCTTAAAAGTCTCCACTTCGTCCTTTTTCTTGAAATACGTATCTTTTAAGATATCTTTTTACTTATGCTTCTATATAAGCTTATGTTTCCGCTGGGATCGCGTGCGCATGGCTGCGAAGCGCGCTAGCCAGCGCGCTGAGCGGCCTTGCGCGCGCGATCCAGCAGTCTTTAGGGAGGAAGGTAAGGTTTAAAAGGCCAGTGGCTATAAGTAAACTCGGGCTATTGTGGTGCCCCGGCAAGGGTGCCCTCCTGTCATATACTACGTAGGCGATCTTTCATAAATTCGGTACTAGTATGAAGGGCTTAAGTGGAGCCGACTAAGCTTGACTGACCTAAGCCGTAGACTAACCAATGATTAACCAGTGATTGACCAATGACCAGTCGATTAGCACAAACCCAGGGGTTGGCAGGTCTTTTCCTCCCGACACCAGCGGTCCAGCGGTCCAGCGTTACGCTTTGCCGCCCACTTTCTCGCGTACCCAGCTGCTAAGAACCAATGTTAGGATTGAGTGTCAGGAACCAGTGTTTAGGAGCCAATGCCACCACATAATACCGTACTACCCGAATTACTACGGAATACGATAATCGTTAGTTGTACATTGGTACGGCGGTATTGTCATAGTATGTGACATGCACCCGTCCGCTAACTCGGCTTTCTCCTTCTCCACTTTCGTCGACACTGACACCAACGCCGACGCCAACGCCAACGCCAACACCACCACTACTACTACTACCAGTACCACCTCTACCACTACCACCAACCACCGTCGAGCTTCCTCCACTACCGACTCCGCCCTACCCATTAAGGTCGGTAGTCCTTCCGAAAATAGTCGGAACGAATCCGAAGTATTCGGCCTTCCCCACAAACCCGGCCATAAGCCCGGCCTCTCCCAGGAGAATGGCCAGTCATCCGATTCCGGGAATAATTCGGCCCAGGCGGGCCACAATAGTGTCTCAGGTCATCTTGAAGATCAGCGGACTAAGAAACGCCGGACTGGTCCCAGCCCGAGGGGTGTAGCAAACTTAACACCCGAACAGCTTGCCAAGAAGAGAGCAAATGGTATTATTGATCCACACCTTTAAGCTTCTGTCCGGTACCCCAGTATTCCGTACCCAGACCCCAGATCTGAGTTCTACTACTCTCTTTTCATCATATATTCAGCTATTGGGCGGGACTTTTAAAGCCGGAGCTATCGTGGTTGCATAGCCCGTAACGCCAGCCATGTTCATATGAATACATAATACCATAACCCTTACTGACTACCTTACCTCTTTCACCCTAGATCGTGAGGCACAACGGGCCATCCGCGAACGCACTAAAATCCAGATAGAAACCCTTGAGAGGCGGATACGCGAGCTAACCTCCCAAAAGCCTTATCAAGAGCTTCAGGCCGCTATCCATGCCAAGGAGGCTGTTGAGGCCGAAAACGCCGAAATTAAAAGCCGATTAGCCTCAGTCTTATCCCTAATACAACCTGTTTTATCTGATCAGCAAGGTCAGTTGATAACAACTCCTATACCAAGCTTTAACTCTTATACCAACTCACAAGATGGTAAGAAAGGAGAAGGAAAAGCATCTAGACTAACTATTCTACTCGTTCCAGTCCAAGGAGCCTACGCATCTCCTATCTCTACTATCCCCTCAAATCGAACTACGCAGCGTTCGCCCTCCATCTCTCATAGTTACAATGATTCGACGCCTACCAGCGCTGCTTCCCCTTCTGTGGTGGACTCGTCATCACAGACACAGTCGCAGGTTCATCTGAGCCCACATTTGACCCAGGTCATGCTAAATCAGCAACGTCATGATCTATTTCATAACTTAGATCTCGGCGCTGGCGAGCAGCTAAAGCTTGATTTTCTCCTTGACCCTTCGCACCGGATAAATCGGATGCCGACTGGCATCAATGGGCCACAAGACACACTTAGATATCAGCATCCATCGACGAGGCATGGCTGGAATTTTGGTTTACTCCCACCTCCCCGGGACCATTCAGCGGTCAACAGCGGACCGCATCGACAGCAGCAGCATTGTATAGAGTACGCCCCACGGAACGTATTCCAGCCAATCGAGACGTATTGGGTTGGAAACGCGGCTCCTATCAAGAATGGACCCTCAACGTGTCCTCTGGATAGCCTTCTTCTCGAGTTTCTCCAGGAAAGACGACAGCGAGCCGCTGAGGGTGTTCCCACGCCAGATATAGTTGGTCCGAAGTATCCCTCCGTCTCATCGCTACTCAACCCAGCGAACAGTGTCTTTTCTCATCCGCTCTCTAAAGTCTTTACTGACATATTGGCGGCCTTTCCCGGGATAAGCGGACTCCCGGAACGCGTAGCTGTACTATATTACATGTTTCTTGTAATGCGGTGGCAAGTCAGCCCTACCCAAGAGAACTACGACCTCTTGCCCCATTTCGCACTCCCTACACCCGCACAACTACATATCACACACCCAGCATGGATAGACCATCTCCCTTTCCCACACATGCGGGAGAAGCTCGCAAAGGAGTATAATCCTACCGACTTCTTGTTTGACAACTTTTTCATCCCATTCACAACCACCATATCTCTTAACTGGCCGTACGAGCCTACGGACACGTTGCTCCAGAGCCCAGACGGGAACGAACTACTTATCAACCCCGTATTCGAACGTCACCTGAGGAGGTTCGAGAATTGGACTTTGGGCGAACCTTTCGATACAGCATTCCCCCTTCTCAGGGGTACATATAATCTCAAAAGAAGTAGCCCGCTTGCTAGGAATATGGCTGATGGCCAATTTAACGGCGGGTAACTTGGTATATACGTGCTTGTCATATATACACACATCTATAAAAGTATCAGGATTGATATAACCACACTATGGTATACGCGACATATATCAAAGGGGGATTCATACATAATACCCACCTTCAAGAGGATAGTTCGACTAGCACCTGGACCTTCCTATTCCCGAGAAAACATGGCTATATTCAACAGTAACAGATTGGGAACGGCAAGGGATGAGGCCTGAGCAAGGTATCGGGATAGTCGATACAAAAAGTAGATAAGTATAGGCTTGAAACAAGTCGTTTAACGCTTGCGTCGTGGGTGCCTAACGTACCTATATAACGCGAGTGCCTTATACATAAAACACTTTATAGCCCGATACGATATATAATGTTTAATAACGATGCGATATACTACGTGAGAGAATAGAAGTATGGGCGGGGCTGCGGTCATGTATAAACTACAGCTGTACCTGGTCCATTTACGTGCCATCTATAGTACTACGTTCTACTATACCAACGATAACCATGTCTTACCATACGCCATCTTCACCAATCTACAATATACATATCGCTCAGCAGGGCCATTACGCCCTCCCCTCGCCCCCTCACTCGCTTATAAAAGGCAGTAAGTCACAAGTCGGTGGCAAGAGGGGAGCACGAATTAGGTATTTTGTTAAGCCAAAGCGAGGATTTCTATCCTTAATCCTTACCTACCCCTCTTCCTCCTTTTTTTCTTTTTTTTCTTTTTTTTTTTTTGTGTGCCAGATAAGTAATGTAATGTGCCTAGCAAAACACGGGGTATATCCTCGAAAAGATTATCTATGTGTGTGAGATGTGCCTCCCTTTCCTTTCTTACACTACCACCTACCCCTTGCGTAAAACAGGCCAAGCCAAGCCAAGAAATTCAACACCTCTTTCCGTACGCCACGCAATGCCATGTAGATTAGGTACTTATAGATGATGAGACCCTCAAAACACACAAGCAAGGAAAAAAAAAAAAAAAAAAAGGGACAATCCCCTCTCTCTTCTTACGGAGCACACACAACCTAACCCGACCCGATCCTAAACCGACAGACCCCAGCAGCCTTTACTCCTCGCCATCCGGGTCCCTAACGCCGAACGAGTAGACCCTGACGCGGTGGTCCGCGCCGACGAACAAGCTCGGCGTGCTATCGCCGTCGAACGTCTGCCACTGGACGCAGCGCACGGGGCTCGGCGCGCTGATCCTGTCAACACCACCGCCGCCGCCGCCGCCGCCGCCGCCGCCTGCGGAGGGTATCCGCCGGCCGCTGTGCGCCGAGTACAGCGCGACCCGGCCGTCGTCGTGCGCGGCCGCCACGAGACCCGAGTCCCGGTCCAAGTCCAGCCCGAGGTCGAGGTACGGCCCGTTCTTGTAGCCGTCGATGCGGAGGAGGGGGGCGGCGGCGCGCGCGGGTTTCGTGTGCAGAAGGTCCGGGGTGCTACTACTGCTGGCGCTACTGGCGCTACTGCAGTACCGCATGTCGAACACCGAGAGCATGTCCCGCAGCCCGGCGACCAGGACCTTGTGCTCGGCGACCTGCTTGACGTGCGCGATAGCGTCGCGCGTCCGGACATTAGTCCACTGGGGGTACTCGCACCTCAGATCCCCCGTGAACAAGCGACCTGGCCGGCCGCCGAAGAAGAGGACGTTCGGGTTCTCGGCCTGGAAGGCGATGCCGAAGGTGTCGCTGGTGGGGGGGCGGCCCATGGGGTCCTTGAAGTTGAAGTGGCCGAGGGGGAAAGGGACGCCCATGTGCCCCGCGACGTTGCAGTAGACCAGCCCGTGGGAGGTGCCGACGACGCAGAGCAGGTCGTTGCTCGCGGGCGGGGCGACGCACATGGAGAAGGCCTCGATGGGGTCGCGACAGGAGAGGAAATCTAGGAGTTGGGGTGATGTTAATCAGCACGAATTCCATCTAGAGCTGTTTGCGGATAAAGGTAGGTTAGGTAGGCAATCATCCTACTCACTGGTGCTCCAAGGAGAGAGGGTCTTGATGTGGCCGAGAGGGTTGTCGTCGAACAGCGGAGTTAACGAGGTATTGCCCCTGGCATTATGTATATCCGTATTGGAGCGAATAAGGATAGGGTCGCGTTGTTGGAACTGTCTAGGAACAGATATGACAGCATCTAACTTAGTACTGTAGCCGATGCTTGCCAGGGGCGACGCTACTGGTTCATGGGCTGGTCCTAGGTGAATGGCTTGCCCCTCATTTAACCGGCTACGAAACTTTGAGCCTATTCTAGTACGAACGCGTCAAGTTAGTATATCCCCAGAGGTAGAATGTAGAAAGGCTGTATAGGTGAATCCATACCTGCCCGACACAGGATCTCTCAAGGTATAGGCCGAATCGCACACTCTCCCGTCTGGACCTGGGGGGTTGCAGAGTTAGTCTATGTCCCCGAGTCTCGACAACGCTTCTAGTATAAACTTACTTGCGTAGACTTTGCACAAGCCCTTGGGACCCCTATTAGTAACGACCATATGGGTAAGAGTAGCATGCTGGCGACCCCAGGTGAATTCGACCGCGCCCTTCTCTACGATGCCATGTGCAAAAGAAGCCGTGATGTGATCGCGTCTATGCACGCCGATCTCGCGTTGAAGGAAACCACCGATGAGGGGGTGTCCCAGAGCCTCGGAGCGGACGATGCGCTTCTTATTCAAGGCAATCTGGCGGGTCCGCTCAGCAGCTTCTGCATCTTCGATCTTGCGCTTCTTGACGCTGTCAGAAGACCACGCTGCATCTCTGGGAGCAGTCTTGCGTTGCTCGATCTTGAAGTAACGTTTCTTCTCCGGATCTAGGAGGAAATAAATTAGTGATAAGGAAACACCGATGAGAGGAAAGGGGTCATTGCAAGGCCTAGGAGGAAGATCAAGGACCGTAACGAAACAAAAAAGAAAAGGAAGAAAAAAAAGGAAACATAGGTGAGAGTAGAAGAGGCAGCGGAGTTAAATGCGATATCGAAGACAGGATACAATGAGATGATTATGAAATTGCAAATGCGAGAAGAAATCTAGCTTGATAGCAGTGCCAGCACGTAGCGTCAAAACACCACGATAGTTCAACAGAATCACTAATAACAAACCACAACCTAAGAGCACTCTGAGTATCAGAAGGCAACAGTAGCTTACCCCAATAATACCCCGGGATTTCCCTACGCTCCATGTCGACGATCTCTGAAAGAAAAATTGTTAGTTTCCAGAGAAAGCTTCCTTCCTCAAAAAAAAAAAAAAAAAAAAAAAAAAAAGGTGAAAGTTCAGAAGCGGCAACGGGATTTGACCCACTTCGCAGACGACAATCCTCAAGCCGTACCTGTTTAGGTCGTAACCAAAGCAGGGAATGAATTGGAAACAAGTCTTTTGCTGTCTTGTGTTATCATTCAGACGATGCAGCGAATTTGATATGCACATGACGTCAAAAACAGTTGAAGCTGCAAAGAGATACCTCTCTGTTCGTGCTGAGGAAGAGAGTTCAGTACTTGCACAAATGAGAAATGAGGTAGGAATTAGAAATATTTAACTAAAGAAGGTTTCCCTCGATATTATCATAGCACTATAAAACTATCGAGGCTATGCGACTGAAGAAAGCGTTCAAAACTGTCTCATTAGAAACAAGGATGTTCCGAGGTCGAACATTACGACCATCAAACCTTATGAGCTAAAATGAACCTACAGAAAGCAATAAGATTGCGGTCATGAAGACCACTACAATACAACATTTCACACCTGAACGAAGACAGCCATGTTTATTTATATTTTATATTTCTTTCATTCGTAATTAAGTCTAAGAGACATGGGTATGACGTAACCGATGGCCTATACGCCGTGGTATTTCAGTTTACAAGAAGGAAATGAAGTGAACAACTGAGCCTATGCGGGATATATCTAAATTATACACCGAAGGCAAGAGTATGTAACACCAATTAAGAGCCTTCCCGACCGACCACCGCCAAATAAGCGGCGAGCCCACTTCATCGGGGAGACCATCTATTGAGATTTTTCGTGCTGGGTAGAGACACGTTGGAGAGAGACGACTGAGAAACATGTTAGCACAATATTCGTAATGCTTAGCGATAGCGGAGGAGTAAAACTTACCGAAGTCTTCGAGCGATCTCTGCTTTTGGCTGCCCTTGGGGGACTTGCCGTGCATGAGGTTGTCGAATCCAACGCTGTCCTGGAGGATGTAGTAAACACCACCCATGATGCAGAACACACCGAAGGAGAAGATCCAAATACGGACGACGGCGACAATGTGAGTCAACGCTCCGTGTTCGAAGAAACCCCAGATGGTGAAGCAGGTGGCGAGGATATCGACAATAAAGATAGCACCGGTCAACTGCCACGAGGGGATGGAGGACCAGAAAGGACCATTGGCACGGGTAATGAAGATCAGCCAGTTCTCAGTAAGAGAGATCTCAAGGAAGAGAACCTCGTCCATGTTACCGTTGTTCTGGACAATACCACCGTTCTCACCCTGGGCGTACATGGTAGTGACAGTAATCCAGGTACCGACCGCGAGAACGACACCGAGGAGGACGGACATACCCCAGAGCTTGGGCAGGTTCCACTTGACAGGGCTCATCGAGTAGGGAGCATTGTCATAGGCAATAGCAAGAGTGGCAACGTCGGCGAAGATGGCAATGAAGACAACCAGCTCAATATTGAGGGAACGGTTCAAGATTGCGATCCACAGACCAAGGTAAATCTCCAAGTGAAGAGAAAGGGCGATACGGTAGACGACGTAAGCGTACATACGGTGGAAGATCTGGCGGGAAGTCTTGAGGGCATCAATGATGGCACCTAGACCGGGGGCAAGGAAGACGATATCGGCAGCAGATCGGGCAGCGTCGGAGGCACCCTCGACAGCAATACCAGTATCAGCCTTCTTCAATGAGGGGGCATCGTTCACACCATCACCAGTCATGGCAACAAGGTAACCACGCTGCTGTAGAATCTCGACGACATTGTACTTGTGTTGGGGGAAAACCTCAGCGAAACCATCGGCAGCCTCGACGAAATCGTAGACCTCAGAACCAGGCATGTCACCACCGCCACCGAGACCAAGGCGCTCAGCGTTGTAAACGTTGGTACCAAGACCAAGTTGACGGGAAGTTTCACGGGCAATACCGACAGCGTCACCAGTAAGCATCTTAATGGAGAGACCAAGGCGCTTGGCTTCGTTGATAGTGCGGGCAGTATCGTGACGAGGGGGGTCAGAGCAAGGCATTATACCAAGGATTTCCCAGGCACCCTCACCACGCTTGCGGGCAACACCAAGAGAACGGAAACCACGAGTAGCGAATTCAGCGACCTTGTTCTTGTAGGCCTGGTCGATCTCTTCGGGGATGGGGTGGTCTTCCTCGACAGTCTTCAAAACGAAAAGAGGGGCACCCTTGACACAGGTAATACGTTCACCTTGAGGGGACTCAACAACAGCGGTAACCTTCTTGGAGACAGGGTCGAAGGGGAAGAACTCCTTGACAATGTACTTGGAGAGGACACCCTTGGCACGGGGGTAGTACTTGAGAGACTTGAGGAAGGCCTTGTCGATAGCGTCAATACCCTTCTTCTTGCGGCTGGCAGCGAGACAGGCAGTAAGCATGAGGTCCTCGGGGTCAACACCGGCGACAGTGTACGGCTCAGAGAGAGACAGCTTGTTCTTGGTCAAAGTACCAGTCTTGTCGGAGCAGAGAATCTCCACACCGGCCAGGGACTCAATTGCAGAAAGCTTCTGAACGATAGCCTTCTTCTTGGCAAGGTAGGCGGCACCGACAGCCATGGTGGTGGTGACGACGGCAGGAAGACCGACGGGGACACCAACGATGGTAATGGCAAGAGTGAATCGGAGGATGTCAACAATGGGGTTGGATCGGTAGAAAGAGGAGATCCAGACAACCAAGAGAGTGAAGACGACGAGAATCAGCAGCACAGTTCCAATACCGTTGAGAACCTCAGTAAAGTGACCGGAACCAGCAGAAGCCTGGTTCACAAGGGCAGCGGCACGACCGACGAAAGTGTTGTCACCAGTGGCAGTAATGACCATGAAGGCCTCACCACGCTTGACGGCCGAAGAGGCAAAGCACTGGTCGCCCTTGTGCTTGTCAACAGCAAGAGATTCACCAGTAATGGCAGATTGATCGACTTGTAGGAAAGCATCGTCGGTGACGATTCGGCCATCGGCAGGAATAATGGTACCTTCTTCGACCTGGAGGATATCACCAGGGACGACCTGGGGAGCCTCAATTTCCTTAAGAGTTCCGTCTCGGAGGACAACAGCCTTGAGGGCAAGAGTCTTCTTCAACTCATCGACAATTGAACCAGCCTGGAATTCCTGAATGAAACCAACACAGGCGTTAAGAAGTAGCAGAGCGCAAATGACACCAAAGTCGACCCAATCTTGTAAACCAGCGGCAAGGACGGCAGCAGCCTCCATGACGAACTGGATAGGACCAATAAAGAAACCCTACGATATGTTAGGCAACAGAATTCAACAGTTGGGAGTGGCGTAAATGCTTACAAAGAACTTGAGGATGAGATTCTCCTTCTCTTCCTTCATCTGGTTGAGACCATATTTTCGGCGGCGGTTTGTAACCTCAGCTGTGCACATGTTAGTTTAAACTGTATCCAAAACGTGATATCCTCGTCGCAAAGTGCAACTTACCCTCTGTCAGACCAACTCGGGTATCGGTCTGGAGCATCTCCTCAGGCACAACACGACCAGTACCGGCGGGCTGTCCATCTTCCTCTTCCTCAACGTCAAAGGCGTTACCGTCTTGCGACTCGAGGTCCTCGATTAAGGCATCGATGTCCTCATCCTCATCTTCTTCCTCACCCTTGGCAGGCTTGGCAACGGTAGGATCTTGGGCGCGATGGGCCTCTTTCTCGTCGAAGTTACCCGACTCGATATTGGTGTGTAGCGCCGGCGCGGCGGCGTTGGACTCGGCCATGATGGCGAGTTTTGGTTTATGACAGTAAGACGAGGCTTAATGTCAAGGTGGAATTAAGATAAGAGATTGAGGACCGAGTCCAGGTTAATTATTATTATTAGTCCAGGATAGGCGAACTGTGTAGGCGACAATAGGATCCGACTGGAATGCTGATTAGGTTGAAAGATAGGTAATTGACGATGTTTGTTTTTTTATGGTGAGGTATGAAATGTCGTGAATGTAAGGTGGACGACGTTCAGACTAATCACGCAGAAGGGAGGGGAGAGGGGAGATTGGCGGGAAGGCACCACGGACGACCTTGGGGGGGAATTGACGAGCCAGAGCAGCCGAAAGTCTTCAACGTGATGGGAAGGAAAAAAAAGAGAAAGCGCGTCCAACGTGGGAGAGCAATTTCTTTATAAGGTGAGAGAAACAGAGTGACATGAGAGAGCAGCTAATTCCGAGAGTGGGGCCCTTCGACGACCAAGCTCCCAGTGGCTCGCTACATGGAAGTAGCAGTACAGGCTAGCACAGTGTGGACTTGCCTTGCGCTTGTTCCCACTAGGCCCACAGATTAACGGCTACTAGATTCCCATTGGCCAAGCCTGGGCGATATTCAAAAAATACCACTTGCAACTTCCTCTGAACTCATTGTTTAAGGTACGTGTTTGTACATGCTTCACGCGTGATTTAGTACGATACGATACTTTAATACTTCAATACTTGCGTTGCCGAGGCGTTAGTTACGCCGCAAAAGTTTAAGGGACAATAGCACGTTAATAACTCAAATGCAGCATCAATGCACGAACTTACACAAACTCACATGATTGCAGAAGACGTATGTATATAATGGGTAGGTAGGTAACGAGAAACTACCTACCTAACCTACATGTATTTCGTGCTCAAGACGGGTCTCCAGTCACATACTCACATATACACGCACATACATACATACATGTGCCTACATTTTGGCCCGTCAACGTTCAAGGTTTGTTGACATTCAAAGACATCTACATTCAGGTCCATGGGTGCATGTATAGCTCAGTTAGCTACATAGTCGTCCCTGGGGAAATTGCTTCTATGCAACATTAGTACTCAGGGGCCGAAGGTACGATGCATCCCACGCAATACTAAGTGGACGACCTTGTAGCTATACCTATTTAGCTACTGATTTAGGTAAAGTGTACAACTGGTGAGCTATACTATAAGGAAGAAGATAGGGAAGTACAAGGACACAGTGTGACTTGGTCCCTGCATGCTCCACCTTTCGGTACCTGGACAGCTTTGACTCCACATCCCATCTCTCCAGAGCAAAAGAGCAGGAGCACCCCCATGAACAATTCTGATCTTGCGGGAATTTACAACTCGATGGCGGCCCATGATGATGACAACACGCGCGCACCGACTTTTCCATAAGCCAATTTACGGTCAAAGCTTTGAGGACAATACTTCCGAAGCTGTAGAAGCGTTTCTTCTTTTCAATTGACTCATTTTTAGGGCGAACGGGCCTGTGTCTATGCGACGGTTGGTATGGAAATAGTTTTGGTTTAGTTGTTTTGGTCACTCGTGAGATGTTTTTTTTTTCTTCTTCTTCTCTCTTCCAGTCAACTACGAACAATACGTACCTAACTCGGTACAGGCTGATCCTAAATCAAGATTCCTTGAGCTCTCTGCATTCGGGAAGCACGGTCTATCTCTCTAGACCCATGGGCTTATGCGAGGGCTGCTAACCATCGAACTAGGAATACCCATGTCTGCTCATGTAAAAATGTTAGTCTCACAGTGCTAGGTTGTACGATGGGAGCCGGCCAAATGGCGAGTCAGTGCGCCTCATTACTGTTCTCTGCTGTTATGCTACCACACAACCAGAAACTACCCATCTGCAGACCTGCAAAGCAGCAGACGCTAGACCACATGCGCGGTACATACACAATAGGTAATCCAGGTACATTTCCCGCGTACATAATTCAGGTACATTATGAGCCATTTTTTCATCCAAGACGATCCAAGACGCTGAGCGAGGCTGCTTTCGAAAGCGGAAAGGCGCTGGAACACACCCGGTCTTGTCGATCCTGCTAAGGAATAAAATAACATTGTGTTGTATCGTTTTGTTTTATTAGAGCATACCTTAACCATGCCAATAACTATTTACAGCTCTCCCAGGTCGCTATAGGAAATACCCAACCTCTCCCTTATCAACCGTCAATCGTCATTCTTCACGTGGAGCACCTGTACGTACCGCCTCCCGGTAACCTGCCAAATGCGGCTTTATTTCTCGGCTTGCTACTAGGCTCGCCGCTCAGGGCCTTGAAAAAATAATAACGATGAAGCATGGCTAGGGGAAACACGATCCGCCTGAAAGGCCCTGAAAGGGACGAAGCAACGTGGGTAAATTAAGCCGGCCGCTGGGACACGATGGCAGCAATTCCTGCGAAGTTAGACAACCCATCTGGCGTATGTGGCTTACTTTTCATACGTCATAATGCCCATGGGGGACCAATCCCGCATTTTCCCAGTCCTGCACCATAAACACGTACCCCAGCCAGCCCAGCTACTGGTCAGTGGTCAGTGGTCACAGACCACATGGATGGACATGTCACTCTCGCAATTAAATTTTTTCCCTCTGCATCCGCGGCAAGGCTTTCACCGACATGCTCCGGGAAAGCGAGCTCGGTGAAAGCCAGAAAAGCGTCCTTTGTATGCCGCAAATTTCTCGGATGGGTATTCGTTCGGTATGGCCGTAACTCCACAAAGCTTGCCGCTTGTTATCTTATGGCCACCGTCAATTCTACTATGTACGTCCGATATCCGCTACTTGCCCCTTTGTATATACGGAGTTCGCTAGTCTCAGGCACAATGTCAATAAGTCAACCTTAATATGGTCGAATGGCCTTTGCGCCATATCTCTCTAAGTCCAAGTCTAGACGAAACAGCTAGATTTCAGAATCGCCTATGGAATCGCCCATGGCTTTTTTTCGGTCATCGGCATCTTTGCCATCTCGAAAACAGCCGTCTGCTTCAAATTTGCGCAAAGCCTTGTCGCAATGCACCGGTCTGGCCGACGTTATCTCGCAGTTTCATCTTCATCATATTCATATACTCTGACACTACATCCTATACTCATTAAAGAGGGAATAAAAAACCTCGTAAATGAATCTGACGTACAAATCGCTCACTGGAAGGCAACTAGTCGCGTGGGCAGTAATAACTCCTAATATCAGGACTGACAATATGCATACAAATCTGGAACCTTACTAAGTTAATTTCGCCAATCATGTTGACGGCAAAAAGATAATCTCAAAAAGAATCGGGATTCGTGCGACTGGGGTGTGCTCGCCTGGGAGTGCGTGATTTGCGCTAGGAGGATGCACCTCAGAAAATGGGCGTCCGCCTCGCTGTTTGCAGGCTTTGGATTCAGGATAGCCGAACCACATGGGGGTTAGGTGGCACAGTAAGGATTTCATGGAAATTACACTGGGAGGATCCGAGGATCGAGCCGCTCGTGTCGCTAAAAGATTCTACCATCTGGCGGCCCACGCTGTCGCTCCTTGTCAGTGGCCCAATGGCTTTTATTCGGACATTATGTGGTTCCTCTCCCCAAGGAGTAATTTCTGGTTTGTTTACGGTCTGCCGAGGTGAGAATAGCTTGGTCTCCGGGGGCTCCTTAAGCCTATCCGCTACGGGGAGACCCTTTCCCAACATGTATCTGACTCCCGATATTTGACAATGCCCGTCGTGTCTCCGAACAGCCGACAATCGCTCGCGCTCGCGTTGGCGCTGCAATGGCTTACGCAACAAAAGAATAATCTAGCCTCGTAAAGCTCGTTTCGTCCAGTGCTTTATGCGAGGCGGTTAACCTACTATGTATGTTTCCCATTTCTTAAACCCTTATTGGAGCCGCGCCTAGTCTATATATGTCAAACACCCATGTACCACGGCCTTATCATCAATATTTGTACGAATTAGATTCTGTAAAATCTCGTGACACCTGAAATTCTACGAGTAATAGACGGCTGAGATGCTGTGCGCTGTCGAAGCCAGGGTTCAATGCACGCAAGTTAGCATGAAACCCGGCTACAAAAAGCTTGACTACCGGCTGATGGAACTTAAAACAATTCGACAATTGTTCTTGTGGTCAATGTTTGCAAGACCCTATCAAGAATATACCTCACTAAATGCTGCTGATTTTTCTTAGTAATGAGCCTTTTTTTTTTTTTTTTTTTACTCTTCTCCTTTTTCTTAGCTTCTATGCCTACTAATAATACATTTGCGAGATTTATTACAGGAAAGTCACGTCTCGGATCCATTAAAATGACTGAGACTATAAAGGTTTCCCGGCCAATGGGTTCGGGTTTTCCATTTCTAGAAAATTACAAGAGCTAAAGTTGATAAAAGCGACCAGTAAAAGGACGTCTCAAAACCTTCTATCAATGCAAGAAGGGTTCTAGCCTCATTAATTATGCGTATATTAAGGCGTGGAGCCCTTGACTTTGTTTAAAGCGAAGGCTTTTTGCCACGACGTCAAGCTAGTACGTTTAGAGTGACCGCGTTTTCATCTACGGGGCTTACGCACGAAAACTCTAGAATCTCAACCTCGTCGCTACGATTGACTATTTCGATTTTGCCATAGTCAAGTCCATATTACGGATCCATCCTCGGAAATGCAGTTCAAGTCAATGTAACAACAAAGAAAAAAGCTATTACTATCCCCGACGTTAACATCCCCTTTTTCAGCCCAGCCAGCTATGACGGATCTAAATTGTGTGCGATCTCTCCACAGCCAAGTTGATAAGTTGATTGTTTCTTCCTAGCGCAACGCCCGCCCCCCGAAAACTTTTAATAGCAGATATGGCACGTACCGACGTTACCATCGTACAATACATACATCCATGCGTAGTTAGAACCAAACTTGAAGCAATCGTGGCAGGCATCTAACATGATCATTGTATATCTATATCCGTTGTAGGTATGTATGTGCACATAACACATACGCATTTTACCTAGCGTCTTGGTAAAACCCAACTACCTACATAATAGGTATGTATCAATCAGCATCTGAATCTTCTGGAAATAATATGGAGGTAATAGATATAGCATATACAGTGTTCTATTTACGGTACAATACTGCTTTTCGATAGAGCAGACCTCATCAGACAATTCCTCCTTGGCAGGTACATTTTCGCGTCATGCCAAGAGACACAAAGATGCCACAATCTGCCCTAAAGCCTTTTTCTTAACTAGCTAAACCGTTTTCCCCTTCACTGGTCACTAGGATTGGGGTATTTTAGACAAATAAATCAGTTGGATCTGAAGCTTGGCTTTGCTAGTATTAATATCGAGTCTTTGCCGTCTCTCTGCATCACCAATATGCCAGGTGCGTAAATCGAAAGCCAAGATTGCAGTACGACGATCATCCTTTCTAGCCGGGGAATACGGACCCTTTGTCTACCGTCGAAATCCTTGGCAGGCTTGCTACATCACAATCAAAGCAATGGATAGATACGCCGCACTCGAAAGAAATGAGAATATGCACAGCACCAAGCGCGCGAAGCTACGCAAATGTTCTGGGCCAAGCTCTGGTAATAAGAAAAATAATAATATTTCACGGCGTTAAGACACCGAAGGAGGTCAGAACCTAAAATACACATACCGCGTAAATAGAAGATCAAGAAGGGGGGGGAATGTGAGAAATTACAGTAGCCTTGGGGTTTAAGGTGCGCTGGGTAAGAGCTGGGCAGAGCTGAGCAAAGCTGGTCGATCCCATCAACCTGGCTGACAGAAGAAGCCAACTTGCCAGGCCTGAAGTAACCCGCGTTGGAAGCCAAGGCTTTCCCGTTGGACCCCCAAAAATGTCTCAAGGACCGGCGACAAGCAGACAGGATAAAACCCCAAGGGCGGCCCATCCGATTCGCCGTAGTCATTTCATTTTTGCTAGGGAACGCAATACGGGCCGTCTCGGGCTCGGCAGGGGGGCACAAACTTTCGGTTTTTTTTTCTTTTTTTCTTTTTTTCTGCTTTACGCTTCGCCCCCAGAATCCCAAATTGGTCTGTGTTGAGATCGCGTGTGAATTTCTATCCATTTGCTACCTCTCTCCACCGAAACCCCAAACTCTAGTACCATGGGGATTCGTAGTAGTAAGGAGGGAAAATGGGGTTCGTTGCGACACTACTACTGACTACCTAACCTACTAACCACATCCTACTACCACGACCTTTTGGAACACGCACTTTGCCCTTGCACGGCTCGGTGTGACGACGGGCCACTCGCTTAGCCACAATGCGTACCCAGCGCAGCGTGTCTTCCGTCAGCGGATAAGCGCGGGTGAACCTTTTTGTTTTTTACCTTAGGTACTTATCTTTCTACTAGTATTGCGACAATGCGAAAGTGGAGTTTCCCCCGTACCTAACGACAGCGGTGATGACGATGCGCGGATTGCGGTAAGCGTTTCGTGCTTGACCGCCAATACGCCTATGCCCTCCTTATGACGTACGTAAAAAGAGGCCGAAATACAACCTTTTTTAGTACACCACCTCACACCTCCTTTACCATCCCCATACCTACTACCTACGCGGGAAACTTTTCGCGCGGAGCGAGGAGTTAGAAAGTTTGAACAGATTGCCACTTTTTTTGTTTTTATTTTTAATTCTTTTTATTTTTGGCTGTAAGACGACGTATGGATGCAACACCACTTGCGCCCGACGGCATTAGATATGTAGTACCAGAAGCGGCTTGTATATTCGACGTCGCGAATGCATGGACCCGTCGCCCACCCAATCGAAGTTTTCTATGCAGTGATCTAAGGCAGGTACTATATATGTAGGTAGGGTAGGTACTGTAACAGCGTGAAGCCCAGAGAGGCGATACCTAGAGTTCCCGGTATAACAATGCGCCGACGCGTAACTTCGCGCCACCGTATCACTTGGATTGTCTGGCGAATGTTTGTTCTCGAAGGCGGAGCGTTGTGTGTATGTTAGTCGGTATCAGATAATACGCCTGAGCGTCCTCGACTTCCTGTCTGGTCAGAAGTATCGATACACTCGACATTCTTTCGTGTATAACTTCGAGCACTGTACAGTGTATTGCCGTAGATATTTGTTAGAGCGTTTCCAGGAGGGAGGAGACCTAGGTTTGACCAGGATAATGGTTCTCGACCGCAGTCAAATGAGCGGTTTTTCGCTAAAAACTGAATATGCGTCCCCCTTTTGGCGTATACTGAGACATGCGCTGAGCGTGTGGAAGTGATTCGTACATTTTTTCCTACCGATACCAAGACTACATAGTTCCTCTCCTTCAGCCAATGGCCGTGAGACCACCGACTTGGCATATTAAGGCAAGGAATGGGACTGAGGTCGAGATCGAGGTTGAGTCTTCTCTCTTCAAACTCGTAAAGATAGTGTCCCATCTCATTTTCAACTTCGATAAGTAATGGTCACGAGCTACGCATTACTTGACATTAATCGCATTGACCACCAGAGCAGGTAGTAGAGAGCTTTCGTGATATCTAAACTAAATGCTCTAATAGAAGGTGATTGAGTAATAAGGCTCCAGTAGCCGAAGGACGTCAATGTCAATTCGCAACAAGTTTACGGCTTCTGAAGGAAGAAAGATACAAGATTCGCTGAGACAAGAAATGAGAGGTCTGATCTATTTTTCTACACGTCCAGGTTTAAATCACCAAATCTTGTCATTATAGAACAGCTTCTCACGTTCCTCGTGTGTTTAACTAGATAAACGCTTGTATATTATTAAGAACTTGGTATATCTACTATACCCCCTAATGACATCCTCGCAAAGGAGCACTTTGATTCAGCGTAGTGCAACCCAGTGGGCTTGACTATCCTCGAAACGACTCTATGGCCAGACATATGCTACTATGCCTGATCCGACATAATCCGTGAGTGCTAGAGTTGTTACGAAGATAACATTACTGCTTGACTGTAACTGTCATTATGGTCTGTTTGAGCTTTTGATAGGACATCAAAAGGCTCACTTGGGATAACGAGAACTAAATCTCCGATTGGATTAATGATCACATACCTACCTGAGTTACAGGCGTATTTACACGTATCGCTAGCTTGACACGACAACTCAGCTTATTTTGTCTACTAGGTTCCCTCAACCTATAACTTCTTATCTATCTAGTCAACTACAACTGTATCAGCTTACATGGAGATGTAAACAGCTCCGGCGTCAGCTACCTCTCTTGTATCGAACGTAGCATGGAAGTGAAGTTGACTAGAGGGCTGACTACTGTAGTCAATGTTGAGGTTGAGCCATATCTCTACGGATGTTAGCCACCACAGTCTTCATAGTTTACCACCTAGTATGACACTTTGCCGCTAGATCACAGCCTTGTAGCAATACAAGTTCGCAGTAGCCCATGATTCGCATGCCGTATAAAGCATGGGGAGTATTATTACCTGATATTGGAATTAGGGACATCTCCTATGCATATGAATTCAGTTTAGGATATAGCACTACTCATATATACCTATTTTCGGATTAAATTACTAACATAAGTGCTCAAACAATGTGGAAAGGAGATTGCTACTAAAGACTTAGGTGACAAGTATCTATTATAGGTATATCTGATGCGTTAAATTGTGCTTACCTTCTTCGTTGCCCGTGTAATCAGACTAAGCAATTCCAATTTGAAAGGATTGCTTAGAGTATGTTACTTCTCAGTTAGTTGATGAGCACTGTAAACATCGCCTTAACTGGAGGAACAGTCTCAAGCTACATAATCAATCTCCTAATTTTAAGAGTAGCTTTGATTACGTATGTTCTTCTTGTAGGGGAAGCTTTCCTTCACTGCCTACTGTCATCTAAGATAGTCCAATGATCTTAAACAGATGTTTATGAGAGCTCGAGGCTTGGGCTTGAGAGCAAATCTTCTGGGTACGAAGTATATCATAGACGAGTAAAACAGTAACGGAGCGAGAGTCAACAGAAATAGTATACCTTTATTTCATATAAGAATAAAGCCGACTCATTCAAGAGAGAATGTTTAGCAGATTATGTAGACCTTAAGTTGCAATACCTATATCTACCTAGACGAAGCATTATCAACTACCTTGGTTAAGTTATAATAACTGGCAGTTACCTATGTAACATGATAGCTTCGGCTTTGTACAAAGGTAACTAACTATGTTAGTTGGATACATCTTCACTGGACCCTTCGTAGTCATTTTCCTGTGAAAGATACTCTTATCATGCAGAAACAACACCAGCTCGTTTCGAACGGAATTATAAGTGCCCCTTAACTTCCAAAAAGGACTCACTGTAGGTAATAACATAACGCTTCACTGAGCAGGATTGGAATGATTTTACAGTAGTCTTATATAATCTCCAAGGCTCCTATGAATGGTCATCCCAGTTTGAAGAATATGTTATGCAAGCATGAAAGAAAATCTGCTTGACTCTCTATACCAGAAAGATAGCAAAGGAGGAACTTATGCGAAATAAGTATTATACATGTTTATTATATTTTGCATTTCTAGTTAATATGAGTACGTTTATAGTCTAACATCGATAACACGCCATCTGCTAAGTTGGACAGAATGTAAGATCAACTGTGCTTTTCGATGTATCGTAACTACATACTGATGGTGTTCTTTTATTATAACAGCAACATGTGTAGTAACAGAAAAAGAACTATGTGTACTTCTAGTTCATACTGCAATGCCTTTCTCTTATCCTGCCAGCGAGAGCGCTCATGTTCAAGTAGGTATACTCATCCACATGGACGTTTAAAATACGACTCTAGGTAATTAGTCTTTTGGAAAGACATCAACGCAGTTCAATAATATCTAGAACGCTACTGCTAATGTTGATATTTCACTGCTGTGAGTATTTACTGGATATATCTAAATATTGGGCTACCCCCCCTGTTAGTCTAAAAGCTTTCCCTTTCCCCGTCTTGATCTTACGACTTTGCCGACTAGTGCCTTGAGACCTGTCTTCACGACAACCCCATTGGATAGCAGTTCTTATGACGTTACCGATAAACAATGCCGCGGCTAGCATGGTAGAGCTGTCTCCATACATGGGGTAGATGGTAGCCGCCCGCTCCAAGTCGTGGGGAGTCTATCACATGTCAGCTCATTACCTTTACCTACCTAACCTCCATAAATCACATGCTCCATTTTACATCCATCCATATCACAAATAGAGTCAGAAAGAAAGCATGTGCAACAAATATGCCGACCCCAAACTGCAACACTCTGTATTGCGATGTTTGTTTGGGTCTCTATATCATAGATCGTAACAAGAATTAGGTAGATGCTACCGTGGTGTGCTACTTACACAACCAGGCATAAACTGTCAATACTCAATCCGGAATATACCGGCTGGAAAGTAAAAAAAAAAGACTCTATACGTAAAAACAAAACTGCAAGACCCCAAAAGGGCACCCTCGGTTCCCCGTGTTTGCTCTATCATCATACGAGGTATCCATCCATGTAAACGCCGCCTAATGCTTAGCAGTGACCTTCTCTCCGGTCAACTTTTCAACGTAACTCTTGGCCCTATTTGCAGTTTATGTTAGCAACGTAGTTCTTGTTTCCTCGTCTGCGCTGGGGAGAAAAGAGGGAGGTAGAGAGGGAAAGAGAAGAGGAACTTACATATCACCCATAGCCACCATGCAAACCGTCTGCCAAACGCCTAACCCAATGCGCGGCATAACACCGCGGTACAAGCCCTTGAGACCGTTAGTCTCGTAGATATATTTGAAAGTGTTCCCGACCGTCATCTTCTTGGGCCGGTTGGGGTCCTCCTTCTTGCTCTGCATCTCGACGCGGATGACCTCGATGGGCTGGTTCCAGGCCGAGAGGCCGCCGCCGAGGGCCGAGGCGGTGATCTTCTCGAGGGCGCTGAGCTTCTCGCCGTGCTCCTTCTCGGTGACGCGGCGGATGCCCTGCTCGGCGAGGCGCGACAGGCCGAAGCGCGAGCCCCAGTTGGTCATCTGGCGGATGGCGACGGCGTTCACGCCGCGGTTGATGCCCCGGATGCCCTCCTTGCGGTAGATGTTCATGAAGGTCTCGAACGTGCTCGGGGGCTTGACGCCCGACGCCGCGAGCTTGTGCTGCGTGATCTCGACCGTCTTCATGCAGGTGCAGAAACCCATGGTGGCGTACGCCTGTGCGACACCGCCCGTCACACCGCCAATGATGCCACCGCCAAACTCCGAAGCGCCTGCGACTCGGGCATAGTATTCGGCTTCGGAAGCGACGAAGAGCAAAACAGCGCCCTTGGTCGAGGCTTCGATCCAGGCCCAGGGAATGAGACCTTGGTAGACTGCGGTGAGAATACGTGTTAGTAGGATATTTTGACGAAAAAAAAAAGTAAATAAGCTGATAAAGTACTCACACCCAAGGACACCGCCACGGTTCCAAATTGCGCGCAGGGCAGAAGCGAAGGAGTCGCCTCTGTTCGCAGCCAAGTGAGTCTTGCAGACCTCCAGGGGCTGGCCGAGCGTAGTGACCTCGAATAAGTTGAGGCCGGCGCCAAGCAGCAAGTTGGAGAACTTGATGGGCTTCTTCTCCAGCTTATTCTCCGTCAAAGGGGGAACGGCCCCGGAGGTAGCAACGGCGGCGGTGGACATTTCCAGCAGGATTCGCTTGGTGGAAGGGGGCCTGACCAAGGCAATCGGGTGCTTCTTCGCAAGTTTGAGAAATAGGGGCGGGGGAGGGGATGGCGGGTAGAGGAGGATTAACCTTTAGAAGAGGATTGGGAAATTGAGGAAAAAAAAAAGTTGATGAGATAAAAAAAAGGGGAGATGGATGGTAAAAGTTGGCTTTGTGAGACGGGGAGAAACGGGGAAGTCGAACTGGGAAGCAATAAGGGATCGGAGTCGGGGAGTTTCCCAGCAGAACGGGCGTATGATTGGTGTCGGTGAATGGATTACGATTGCCGTAAGCTTGCAGTGCAGTGTACGCAGTGCACGCAGTATACTACGGAGGGCGGTGGTCAGCAAAAAAGCCAGTTAAACGGTTAACTCCAGTTACCTAGCTGTACCTGGCTGTGCCTAGCTGTTAGGTCAACAAGGTCAAGCAAGCCTCCACAATATGTGGTAATCATAGGTACCCCTAGTTATATTCTAGCGCCTGCATTTAGCCCTATATTACCTACCTATTAACCAATGGAATAGGAATCGAGACCTACTAGCTTCACCTAATGTAATCACCCGGCTACTTGTACACGGATTGTATTTAATTACTTCCACTACTAGCTGATTGGACAATTCGAAGTATGATATCAGTTAGGTAATGAAGGATTTTATTCCTTGAATTTTATATCCCGCGGTTTTATTATTTCTTATTATATTTTTCTACTTCAATTTCGCCGATAGGATTTGACCTTTTAAGCCGTTGTGGTTCTGTATTACTATGCATACACCTGAAGGGATTGGACCCGTGTAGTAGCTTACAAAGTACCTAGCATCAGAGTGAATGAGTGCATCAGCGCCATCTCCGAGCCTCAATGTCCCTCGGAACTTTGTTGAACGCATTCTCAACAATTGCCAAGCTCCCGGTGATACGCCGCCCGATAATCTCGCAGCTTCCCCATCAGCCAACCATGTTTGCTAATTTAGTTTTAACCTCAACAAGCTGCCCGGATTTTCCCCAAACTTGCAGATTTATTAATATGCCACATATTCCTTTCATGTATGCTACTGGCATTATTATCGTCGAACCGCCGACTTCGTACCGAACATATAAACGCCACCAATTATATCAAATCCGTTACTTGTAGTTACTTACACACGACCTACCTAATTATTTCATAAATGGCTTCATGATGTTGCTTTTGATAGCTTTTAACAAAAGTTATAGTTTCAATGATATGATTTCATGTGCCTTAACATTGAGCGGAGTGTTGCTAGTATTTAATGTTCAATTGCATCTACCTATACAAAAAAATTCAATCATGACGTATTATTGTACAAGCGCAGCTTTTTGGTATCGCTAGGAGCATGTCTAATTCAAACCCTCCCATGATACACCACTGCTCTCGATAGACCTTTCTATTTCCGTGTGAAACATGCTCTTTTCAGACATAAGGGAAAAAAAATGCGTCACTCATTCCTTATAGCTTCTTGCAGATCTCGATCCACTTGGCAGTCGAGAAACTCTTGGGTCTCTCAATCGGCGCGCCGACGGCACGGTCGATAATGAGCTGGGGCAGGACACCAATGGCACGCGACACACCGAACAGGACAGTGTAGTAGTTAGCCTCAGTCAAGCCATAGTACTGTAGGAGGACACCAGAGTGGGCATCGACGTTGGGGTACGGGTTCTTGGTCTTGCCGTGCTCGGTCAGAACCTTGGGGGCAATCTTGTAGACTTGGCTGACCAGCTGGAACATGGGGTCGTTGGGCATCTTCTCTAGGGCGAATGTTCGCTGAGCGGTGTATCGGGGGTCCGTCTTGCGGAGGACGGCATGGCCGTAACCGGGAACAACTCGGCCGGAGTTAAGAGTGGACCATAGGTACTCGGTGATCTTGGCGTCGCTTAAGTCATCGCCAATAACCTTCTTCATCTCGGTGAGCCAGTTCAAGACCTCCTGGTTGGCGAGGCCGTGGAGAGGACCAGCAAGACCGTTAAGACCAGCAGCAAGGGACAGGAAAGGAGAGCTCAAGGCACTGCCGACAAGGTGAGTAGTGTGGGCACTGACGTTACCACCTTCGTGGTCAGTGTGGATAGTTAGGTATAGTCGGAGCAGTTCGACGAAGTCCTTGTTCTCGCCAAAGCCAAGCTGGTTAGCAAAGTTGAAACTGTAGTCCTTGTCTTTCTGCACCGGCGCAACCTTGCCGCCCTTGAAGACGTTCTGGTAGATGCGAGCAGCAATAGTAGGGAGCTTGGCGATCAAGTCCATAGAGTCCTCAAAGGTGTATCCCCAGTAGTCCTTCTTGTTGATACCCTTGGCGTAAGCCTTAGCGAAAGACGAGGTGTGCTCAAGCGCAGTGACGGCAAGAGAGAACTGGGCCATCGGGTGGAGGTCGGTAGGGCAGCGGTCGATAAGCTCCTCTACGAACTTAGGGACATCGGATCGAGCAGCCCACTCGGCGGAGAGGTCGCGAACCTGTTGCTCGGTAGGGACCTCACCGGTCAGAAGCAACCAGAAAAGACCTGGAATATTTAGCCGGTACCCTTATAACCACAAGAATTTTGCATACCTTCGGGAAGGGGCTCCTTGCCGCCGGGAGCCTTGGGGAGGATCTCCTGGCACTCGGGAATTGTCTTGCCTCGGAAACGGATACCTTCCTCGGCGTCGAGGACTGAACCTTCCCACACTAGAGCCTTAATTCCTCGGGCACCACCGTAGACCTGGTCGAGGGTGACCTTGTCGACGACCTTGGAGCCATGCTCTCTGCGCACGAACCATTAGCATTTGTGCGTGGGGCAGTGGTAAATTTTTTTTTTTTTTCGAGGACCTACTTTCTTAAAGCCTTGATCTCCTCGATCTTCTCGGGAAGCAGCTCGGCGAAGCGTTCCTTTAGAGTCTAGACCAATTGGTAAGCTTGAGAATTCGCATACAAGATTCTAGGCTTGCTTACCTGGCTTTTAGAAGAAGAGTAGCATCGTGCTGCGTTGAACGCCGTGGTACGGGCCGCAAAACTGGGGGCCCTAAGCGTAGTTCGAAAGACGGAAGAGCTTAGACGGAGGGTGGTCGCCATTGCTGATGATGCAGCACGAAGAACTGAATTAAAATGGTATAGGTAGGAAGTTGGGAAAGGGTAAACAGGACTTCGTGAAAAAAAGGATTAAAAAAAAGTGATGAAATGCCTCAAGAGGTGAAAAGTAGCTTTTACCTTGGTTAATTGACTGGGTGACGGACTAGGGTCGGTCTCGGTTGGATGGGGGAAGCCCGAAGAAAAATTTAGCGGGTCCGGCATCTACTGCGAACTACGGAAGGGGTACCTAATCTCTTCATATATTCACTACGTAACACGTATGTATATGTTCTAAAAAACTACTACGTGCTTTCAACTTTTTCAATTTCTTAAGTCAACTGCAGGTGCCAACTGCCAATTGGGGCCGAAAGCCTCACCAAAAACTTATTAACGGCAAAATTGGACAACCAATGGAAGGCGCTTCTGCGGATATTTACTATGTAGTGCCCGCGTATCCGCGAATAAGGACTGCATAAACGGCCTCTTTTTCCCGACGTGTAGCCCTGACATGTAGCCTTCCCATCACAAACCTAGGCTTGCCCTAAGTTGGCTTGCAACGTTGACGTCAATTTAGCTTCAATGTTTCGTAAAAGCCGTAGTTATAGACTGTTGAAGCAGTTCCCTATTTGCAAGAAATAATAGTAATAATCAGCTTAACTGTTACGCTGTGATATTCAAATTATATCGGTATCATGTCTTGTTACGATCAGTCTTTGCAAACTTGGGCATCTTTAGCTGGTTTTGATCTTACGTGAGTAGGATCAAGAGTACATAGGATCAAATGCTCAACAACAGGTATGTACTACCTATGTAGGCTGGTAGGCCGTTACTAGATACCTCACATTCAATCCTTTGGCCTTGCATAGACCCTGCATCATGTAGTGGTGTAAGCACTCACTGCTATATTATATATATCAGCAAGGGGACCCTAAGTAGAATGTTATTGGATTTTGTGACACTCTTGATTGATGGTATACATTGGTGGTAGGTTAATACTGGAAGGCTTGAAGTGTTTGCTTGGTACGGATTACAGGACCTAAAGGTTACGTGGGCATATCCAACATCTAGGTTGGGTAGGTAACGTATTGAATTCCATTCCTTAAAGCAATCAGGACGCATTTTAATCACCTTTAGCTACTACTGGGAGTAGCATTTGAATAACTTGCAGTATGTGCCGTAAAGACAGCGCAGCGTGTTAACACGAAATTCTATGTTACGCTACTATGTAAGTACCTAATGACAAGATGATACTATTACTAACATCGTCTCAAGCTCTGAAATTTATTACATAGGTATTCGCTGGGCTAGTCGATGTCTGATCTCGATTGTAAAACAAGTACCAAAGTACTAAAGAGGCACTAACGCAAGATTAGTAAAATTTGAAGTGCTAAGGTAGGTGCGCCAATTGTGGGTCGTTGTGGCTGGGCAAGTACGAGTGTTCCCTCAACCCCCCACCTCTGCAACACGCGACTGAAAAAAAAATCTTGCCAGCCAACAAGTTAAAGCAAAGCTTTGGAAGTGCGGCATCTCCTCTTTCCTAAACACCTTCCACTCCATCCGCGGTAAATATCCCACATCAACTTTTTTCATCGCATCGCATCGCATCAACTCCCTGTAAATTCAGCTTGACTTCTTGATAGCTGTATCGAATTGGTCGCACCAGCATTCCAATTCATATCACTATTCTCAGCTTACCATAACAGCACAGTCAGGTTTTTTTTTCTTAAACAAACAATTCGGCTCCCTCGTACCCCGTACTGGGACCAAGATTCCCCCCCCCAAAGGCCGTAGTAGAGGTGCAAAAAGCTTTGGTGGTGTTTTCTCACTGTCGCATCAAATTACTCGGCATCGCTGGACGTTTTCATCATTCGTTCAATCATTACTACTTTGAAAAAGGACACTTGGAAAAGAAAACATCGACTTTTTACCTAGATTTGCCTTTTGACGGCCTGTAACTCATTAGGTCGCGGCAGAAATACACTTGAAGTAATCGCCCGAAAAAAAAAAGCTAGACGAAGCAGACATAAAAACCCTCTTAATACTTGGGTGACTATCGCGACTCTATCGTATATCGTTTCACAGGTGCTGCGAGCCTGTCCTCGCTGTACATTGTGCTTGCCGTTCTCCTACCATTATTCAAGAGAGCTCTAGAGCAATCATGTCGTCGCCCGTAACAGAGCTTGAGGCTGGCTTGAATGCCATGCAAAATCTTAAACCACCAGGAGTTACTCAATCCCGTATTGTGGCACTGACAAGCTTGTGTGTCGATAACGTCCAGGTAAGACTAGGCTGCATACATTGATAGCTACGGCGCGTATATGATGGATAGATGCTAATCTGGTTATTTACGTCACAGTCGGAATCCGTACTCATCCAAAAGATCTACACCCACTTCAAGAAAGCCCCCGCAACTCATAAGTTAGGAGTGCTCTACGTCGTAGATTCCGTAACTCGCAAATGGGTTGACCAGGCCAAACATCAAGGCCAGCCTATCAATAGCTCTGCAAAGGATGGAACCTACGCTGCCGGCGTGCATAGAGTAACGGAATTGCTTCCTGTGCTTATGAATGATATTTTTCAGAACGCCCCCGGAGAACAAAAGGTACGCTTTATCATACATTCGTCGTCGCATACAGTTCGTAGTTTTTTGGCAATAGCGTCGACTTCGGTCGTGATGCTCCTAGGATAAGCTCATCTAGCCGTACTGTTTCCTAGTTTTAGGCTGCTAGGCTGTTAGGCTGTTAGGCTGCTTGTTGCCATGATACTCGCACGCTTACCGGGCTCAACTGACTTAGACACCTTTTTTTGCAATATTGACCCGAAAGTACTTACCTAACCATTCCGTATAGGACAAGATCAAAAAGCTTATTGATATCTGGGAGAAGGGCCAGACATTCCCTCGGCCTATGATCGAGTCATTCAAAGAAAAGATGAAATCATTTGCAGCGAAAGGTAGGTCTCTCCCAATCCTAAATCTGACAATAGACACCCCCACATTCTTTCTTCACCGTCTCTTGTATTGATTGAGGTCGCCTATCTGACCCTTGTTTGTTCTTTGTAGACGAATCCACAACACCGATTGGCAGTCCTCCTCCGGGTCCTGGTTTGCCGGGTTTGTCCGAAAATAAGCCACATACTGTCGAGGCTCCCAACGCAATCATGGAGGCTCTCGCCAACATCGCCCGGCAGAATGTCACGGCTACACCCACCACCACCACCATCAACAACAACGTTCCGGCTCCGGCCAGCGCATATAGCGTGCCGCCCCCACAGACAAGTGCTACCCAACCTCCTATTCTTCCTTTAACTCAAACTCAGCCTCCTGTCTCTTATTCCGCACCGCAGCAACCTGTAAATCTGCCGGGAATGCCGTACCCATTCCCTCAACCGGGCCAAGTTCAGGCTCAAACCCCTGTGCCCCAGGTGAATGCTAGTAATCAAGCCCCCGGCTTCCCAGGTGTAGCTCCCGCTGCTGTCCCTGCAGCACCGGCTCCTGGTATGGATCCCAATGTGCAGCAGCAAGTCATGTTGATCAAGCTTCTTGCCGACCAGGGCGTGCCGTTCGATAAAATACCAGCCATCATAGCAAGCATGCAGAGCACTAGTATTTCTGTGCCCCCTGCTACCAATTCAGCTGCAGCGGCCCCGGTAGGTCAGCCTCCGTATGCTGGTTCGTGGGGTCAGGGTGGCTACCGACCTGACGAATCACGTGATCACGATTATCAGCAAGTGAGATCTCCAAATAGATATCGCAACAGATCGAGGTCGCGTTCGCCCCCACGCCACTGGGATGCGCGTGACTCTCCACGTGGTCGCTCTGATCGTGAATATGGCAACTACGGACGTAACTCTCCTGGTTTAGGACGTACCAGCGGAACCGGATATCGACAGCGTAGCCCTGGACGCCGTGGCCGCAGCCCAAGCCCTGCGCACGGCTTTTCCCAACCCACTACTAAATGGGTTGAATTTGACAGGACCATCCCCCAGGGCCACATTAAAGGTAAAATAACTTTACCTGTCATCGTAATCCCATGTACTAACAACGTGTCTAGTTTTAAGTAGAACCTTATTCGTAGGAGGTGTCACGTAAGTAATATATCTATTCACCGAAAAATCTATTGTATGCTAATTAACAGACATAGGTGCCCAGAGAGTGAGTTACGCAGTGTTTTCAATCGACACGGCCAAGTCCAGACCTGCATTGTCAACAAGGATAAGCGCCACGCATTTGTGAAGATGGTGACTCGCCGAGATGCCGTTAATGCCAAGGAAGCTATGGAGAGTAGTACCTTTCGAGTAAGTAATATCAAAATATATAATCATGCCTTACACTGCTGACACGGAAATAGACTCGTTGGGGAGTGGGATTCGGTCCGCGTGACTGCAGTGACTACCAAACCGGCATTAGTGTCATCCCCATCAGTAAGTTGACTGAGGCTGACCGAAAGTGGATGTTGACTGCCGAATATGGCGGAAGTGGTGGCCGTCCCATCGAGACAGGCATGGTAGTCGAGGAGCCGGATATCGAGATTGGTGCTGGTGTCTCATCAAAAGCCATCAGCCGGCGCATGCAGACTGATAAGGGCGGAAGACACGGGCCAAAGTCCAGCCGTGGTCCGGGCGACAACGATGATGGAGATCTTACCAGGTGGCGACGAAATCGGGACCCACGACGAGACGACGGCCAAGATGATAGGAATGGAGTTGCTGCCGGACCGGCTGTCCCGTCATTTCCTTTTGGAATCGGAACGGGACCCAACGGAATGCCCGTCTTCCCGCCGGGATTTGCGTTTCCAGCGCCTCCTGCCGACCAGTAGAACTGGCTGGATGAAAGTGAATATGGAAGGAATTGAATGGGTTTGATTGGTACCCGGATCTTTGGTGCCCGCTGGACTTCCAGGGAGCTTTCAGTATTTCTCGCCGAATAATCCTAATGGATGGTTGCGGATCGAGATCATTTTCAATAGCACAGCCTGCAACCACTTTTACGAATCATGCAGCATGAAACGGCGTTGGTGGTATTCTTCGTTAGGCTTCATAGGACCAGAGATGTGCTTTCATTGGAGGCGGAACTTCGTTGATATTGACGTCGCATTATACTAGTCATCTTCGAGTATAGGTCGATGGACAACTGCATTAGGGCGGCCCGTCTCATTCACTGTATTTTTCTTTAACCTAGGCAATTCTGGCATTGGCTTACACAACTAAGATGATGTTGGTACAGATTGCATAATGTATAGTATTTTCAGCAGAGAGGGCGTTGAGGACAAGAAAAAAAAGAGGTGAGGGGCTGCACTTTTAGCAGCTCCTTTTTTCTGAGAGGTTCTGAGGCCAGGCAGCTTCACAGGCACCTTAGGTTAGGTTAGCTAGTTGTTAAGGTTATGTTACTACTACAGAAATCTGCGTGTACGAATGTGCTACTCCCTTGTTGAGATATTCAGGTATAGCCGGATAACAATGCTAAATGAGCATCGTTGAAATCATACCTAACGAAGTCAAGGTCTTAAAAAATGAGTTGAGAGGCCGTTTTGCCTATAGGTAGCTTTATCCCATGCATGTACCGCAGATATACTTGCATAGGTACCGTATATTACATACATCGCATACATCATACCGTCGCAGTGGTAGCGGTAGAAGGCGGCTACCGCGGCGAGCCTTCAGCCCATTATTCCGCATATTATCTTAGAAAGTACTAGCTACCTAAAGCTTGGCATCTTTAAATAATTCGACCTTTCCCGGGTCGCGGCGTAGCCGTTCGCTAGCAATAGTATGCCTACTACCTAATGTAGTAGACAAATCATTCTTGGCGTTCAGATCTACCGGCTCTTCGGTAAGAACGGTACCGGGGCACCGGATATGCTCCGATCTAGCATGGCGACTTGGCGACGCGTGCATGCATGACAATGACGAGACACTCACTCACTCACTCACTCCCTCACTCACTCACTTAGGTACATGTATGGGTGCATTGCATGTAATATATGATGGCAATGCACCACTTGTCTGCCCATCCAGCTAGCCCCTTTTCGACAGTACGAGGCAAAGCCAAGAACGATTGAGGCTTCCGAGCTATCGACTCCCACATCTCGGGCTGTCTCGGCCGGGACTCGGTATACTGGCAGTGGTGGGCAGACGGCAGACAGACGCAAGGCGGCTAGACGCAGACGCGTGCCGTCGAATACGATATGACGTGACGTATGTAAGACGAATCTAGACTATTCTACCTACCTAACCTAGCCTACCCATCTAATGTATGCGGCACCGGGGGTAATAGGTAATGGTATTGCGATGCCTGTCTGTTTTGTACAGGTACGCTGGAACTAGGCGGTACTTCGAGAAACATACTGTACGAAGGGTTTGGTGACAGGTAAGGTGGAAGCGAAAACACCGAGGTTGACAGGATAGGATAGGATAGGACAGGACGGGGATTGGATCTGTCGGTTCCGGAGTATTCCGGGTTGGGTTCCGGGGTGGTGGTAAAGCAAGTAAGCAAGCAAAGCAAGCAGGCAAGCAAGCGTGAGCGACGAATCTCTTGCCTGAGAAACCGAGTATAGGTTTAGTTTAGGTAGGTTAGGTAGTTTCAATATGCTTACACACCACACATCGTCCGCACCGTTCATAGACACGTGTAGTTATGGATTATACAATAGTTAAATCCCCTATTAGAAGTATAAGTTCAACTTGCTGCAACCGAACAGGTACCTGATTTACGAATGTCTTTTCCAGAGTTCGCAACCTACCTTAGGTACCTTAGGTCGATAATTGACGAATTTATGATTACTTGCTTCAATCCCACGTTCCACTGAATACCGAATTCCATTCCATAGTTTGAGGGTATTTACATAGTAGTATGTTCAGCCAAGCCAGCCAAGCTAAGCTAAGTTAAGCTAAGCTAACAAGCCTAGCCCCCCCTTTTCAAACCTCTTCACGATCCTTTCTCTTCCACACCTCAACACCTCAATCGGCTAGGGTAGGTTAGGTTACCTAGGTAGGTACTTGATCACTCCTCATCCTCATCCCCATCGTAGGCATCTTCCTCTCCCTCATCCTCATACTCCAACTCCACCAACGCCTCGCCCATCTCCGCCCCCTCCGCCTCGAGCGCCGAGCGTGTGCCCGCGTCGAACAACATCCCGACCTCGTCGTCGATGCGCAGGTTGCGCGAGTGGGCGTACAAGCCCCACGCCCAGTCCCCCACGCCTCGCTGCTTCCGGATGCTATTCTTCCGGGAGAGGGTCTGGTTCCCCCGCTGCTGGCGCTCGAAGCCGGCTAGGAGTGGCCCCTGGGGGTCTCCGTCGAGGTGCGCTTCTGCTCGGTAGAGCCCGGTTTCGGGGTACGCGGGGCCTTGGACCGCACCTATGGTCGGATCGGTATGGAGGGTTAAGCGTGAGGTTTGTAGGTATTCCCTAGCTCTTTGTTGCCCTAATTGGTATTGGTGTTCGTTTAAATGCTCTCCATCTCCTTGCTGGTTTGGAGGGGGAACTTCGGGGTGAGGAATAAAGGGGCGAGGTCGACGAATTGCGCGTTGCTTGCCGTTGACCTGCACCTTCAAAATTCCCGGAGAAGCGGCGGCCGGACTGTCCCGGCCGTCTTTCTCTTCATCGTCTTCTTCTTCCATGTCCATTAGGTATACTCGTCCGCTCCCATCTCCAATTAAGAGCTTCGTAAAATCAGGAGAAAAGGCGCCGGCAGTAATGGGTGCGGCTACTTCGATGAGGTTTCTTACTAGTTCTCCCTTTCCTTGTCGTATATTCCACACCTTGACAACGCCGTCAGATGAACCCGTATATAGACGGTCGGGCGATGTGGCCCACGCTATAAATTTGACTCCAACGTCTTCTTGCTCTCTGTCCCCGATGACTTCTTCAACCGGATCTGAACCTATGTTAGCCTAATATCTTGATGTAGACGCGTTTGGAAATGTATTGCTTACCGCCATGCTCAAGGATGCACATTGGGTGATCCTCACTCGCGGCCGTATCCCAGACATAGACTTTTCCGTCAGTACAACCGGCGGCAATGTACGAGTACAGAATACTGTTTGGCCTGCACATCATGTTAGTTTATTGCCTATGACAACCTCACGGAAGTGATGCATCTCGTACCTAATTGCAAGCTCGTTGATATCAATGGCAGGGCAATCGAGGGTCTTCACCACGCCATACTGGCCCGACACCTCGTTTAACTCGAACAGGCGGATTTGTGTTCGAATGTGCTCTTCGAGTTTCTCAGAAGTCTGGGATGCTGAAATCGCCGCGGCAAAGCTTGGCCGATAAGGATGCCACGCAACCTCGAATACATTTGAAGTAGCTGCACTATTGACCTTGACTTCAGTGAATGTATTCATATCCCACAAGCAGAGCTCTCCAGTCGAGCGCTTGTCTTCCGGTATCTCGTTGTCATCGTTATTAAGACTCCTTGGCGAGTAACCGATCAGTAGGAGATGGTTCACGCTTGAGTCTATTCCCCAGCGGATCGCAGATGGAAAATAAGCCCACTTATCCGAAGGGACGTAGTCTTCGCCGTGTACACGTTTGCAAGAGAACTCTTTATACCTATAGGTTTGCAATAGCATGTTCGACGGATCGAGTTCTGTATAGTAGACCCGTACCGCTCTGGTAGGAACATCGGCTGCTGTGGCGACCTTGCTACCATGCCTATTTTTATTCGTCACCACAAAATTGACGTGGCCCTCGTGGTACCACGTCTCACGAAGGGCTATAGATCCTTCACTTGTATGCCAAACTTTAACTGTATTGTCGAAACTCGATGTAAACGCAAAGTCAAAGACAGGATCATAATCTGACGAAACTACGGACGTAAATAGCCAAGGGTCTTGGCTTTCCCTCATTGCTTCCAAGGAGTTGTCCCCATACGCAACCAGCGGGCGGGGAATACGGTGATCGGGATAAGCTCTCAGTGTGTTCAACTTCGCATCACCGAATAAAAGGTTGCCAGGCTTGTTGTACTGTTGGTTATGTGAGTCGGAATGAGTTGTCGTGCCACAGACGAAGCGTGTCCCATCCGGCAGCCAGCTGATAGTCATAATATCACCGGCACAGTTGGTCCATTCGACCTTGGGTTCTAAAAAGTCCTCTCTATTGCTCGTGAATGTTGTGGTGTATGGGTGGTAAACTCTAAGACCCCCAAGACGGTTGCCGGCCATCTCCCTGGCATATAGCGACAACGGTACAACATTCGCTCTCTTGATAATATTTGCATTCTTGCTATACCTCTCATCTCGTGCGAATGTTAATACTAGGGGCTCTGGGTTCACCTGTTGGTGAAATGCATCGTCCAGGAAATTCTGGAGACTCTTTGCGGAACGTTGCAATAAGAACCCTGGCGGGGGTTCGAACTCATCGTACTGGAGGCGATGAGCATCAAGAATACGAGCTTTTAAATCTCCAAACTTCTTCATAAGGTGGCGTAAGTCTCGTGTGTCTGACCTATGAGCCTTCATAGGACCTCGGTTATATAGGGATCGTGCCACATATCGAAGATAGTAGGTCTCGGATTCGTCGAGGTCGACGTGGTAAATAGCAGGTTTGCGTAGGTCACCTGAATGAAGCTTGATACGGCAGTTATGATTTAATCCATATCTGATCCGATTCCGAAAGCTTGAAGCTAAGTAGGGTTTATCAGACAAGCCAAATAAACCGTGGCTCACTGTTACTGGCGAGCCTTCCTCTTCGGGCTTAAGGCTTCTATGTGACTGTGATAGTCGGGATTGTTGGGGCAAGCCGGATTGTTTGATTCGTGCCCGAGACTTGGAAGACTTCTTTTTGAATTCCTTGATGGCTTTTTCGAAAATATCATCCAACTTCTCCTCGGTTTCAACAAGATATGCTTCATCGCTACACGAGGCGTCATCGTCGTATAAGCCGTCGCTGTCGTCGTTAACGGTTTTATCCAACGTGAATTCAGATGACGCTTTCTCAATGGAGGGAAGAATGTTCGGGAACGGCTTTGTTATGGGGGCTTTGGCAGGCACTAGTGCCGGTTGCGAAGCAGCATGGGGGAAAGCAGGACGGTATCGAAAATCCTGTATATAATGTCAGAAGCGCTACCCTGTAAAAACAAGAGCGGACTTGGGAAAGCCTTACATTTCCAGCTGTTAGTTTACCTACTAATTCATGGATGCGTTTGATAACGGAC
This sequence comes from Daldinia bambusicola, assembly GCA_022478815.1. Lineage (NCBI taxonomy): Eukaryota > Fungi > Ascomycota > Sordariomycetes > Xylariales > Hypoxylaceae > Daldinia > Daldinia bambusicola. The sequence continues at coordinate 37,350 of MU284213.1, forward strand.
GTTTCCATCTCCGGAGGCAGACGACCTTTGCCATCGTGAAAGTGACGTTGGAACTCATCGTCGGCGATTATACCAATAATTTTACCGCCGAGCCTTTCAACGTCATAGATATTCTTATCCAGCTTCGCGACGGCGGCGTCGAGGTGTGGGAATACTTGCGTTTGCAAGCATTTTGTCAATGCCTTTGTGTCTGTCACCGAGGATGCTGTGCTACGACTGGCACCGTTTGCTAGCTTTCGGCGCTTGGACGGGCGATCGTTAGGCTGATGAGAGCTTCGGGATGGTGACAATGACGACAGAGGATTCGACGCGTTTGACGCGTTTGACACGTTTGGCGGGTCAATTCTTGGAGGGAATATAGGCGAATTTATATGGCGTACATTGTGTTCGCTATCTCCTCGCGCCGAAGTCGAAGGGCGTTGGCTTGTATTTATTGGAAATGTTTGTTGCCGAGAAATCGTTGGAGCGCCATCGTCTTCTTCGTCAATAATAGTATTTAAATCGATATCTGCACCTCGACCGGAAGAGGTCCTTAAAAGGCTCCTCGCCATCGTGGGTTGCTGTTATCCGTTATTAATAAACGGTTCGAAGTTGTATGTAAACTGAAGTTAGTAACTAATGACATTACATAATAATTAAATTAAATTTTAGTGGATTACGTTATTTATATATATATAAAATAAAAAAGGATTATTTAATTATTTTTAACTATTTAATATTTATAAAAACTTTTTAAAACTTTTATTTTATATTAGTAAAATTAATTTTTTTTTTATCTTTTTAAAAAGAAGAAAAGAATATCCCTCTTTATTCACGATCTCTTTATTTACAATATAAGTATACAAATTAAATATAGATGCCGAGGTTATGCTGGAAAGTACATTTAAACAAGTTCGGTTCGTCGTTCACAGCTTCGGTTTAATAGAAGCTGTTTCCGCGTTGATCTCTTCGTACATACGTGTAATTTCATCCTTGAACTTCCTTGCTGCTTGGGGCCTCTTCAATTTTAACCTAAAATTACAAAATTAGCAAGAATATAAATAAATATATGCTTTTTTTTTGTTTTTGTTTTTGAGGGACTTACGTTGGAGTTAGGAGCTGGTTATCCACCGTAAACGGTTCAACGTCGAGGAGGCAGTTTCGCACGCGTTCGTATCCGTTGAACTTATGACCCTTGGCGATACCATCCAGATGCTTTAGGAAAGCTTTCACCACACGGGGATCTTGGGCCGCCACCTTAATAGCTTCGATGTCGTCGGAAGCTACTGTCTTCTTCAAGACCTTGCTGGCGAACGGAGCAAAAGTAAGTGGGTCCACGCCAAAGATACCAACCAAGGTCGACTGGCTGGGTTCGCCGTGAACAAAGGCTGTAGCAATCAGGTTCGAGCTACCCATAAATACATTCTCGATACGCTCAGGGGAGATGTATTCTCCCTGAGATAATTTCAGGACATTCTTCTTGCGATCGATAATCTTAATTCGGCCAAGTTCGTCGATCTCAACAATATCGCCCGTGTGGAACCATCCATCAGGCTCTAAAGCCTTCTTAGTCTCTTCCTCGTTCTTTAAATAGCCTCCAAAGATAAACGGACCCCGCAATAGCAATTCTCCCCGCGGTCTGGGTTTGTCCGTTACCAGGTATTCGAGTTCGGGTTGCGATTCTAAGCATACTTCTACGCCAGGCATTGGGCCACCCACATTACCCAAAGAATAGTCACTCTCAAGCTGGAACGATGTACAAGCATACGATTCGGTCAGACCGTAGCCCTGAGAGAAAAAGTTTCCTAATGCCGCTCGGAGGAACTCGTGAACGTCGGGATCGAGCTGCGCGCTTCCACTTACCATGGAGCGGCACCGTTCTAAGCCAATTGCAGCTCGTACCTTAGGGGTCCATATTCGATCATAAAGAAGGTGCTTGTTGGTTGCCTTGCCAGGCGGGAGTTTCATGCTAGCCTTCTTTGTCTCTATCACTCTCCGTGAAAGAGCACCCTTCACGCCATCAGCTTCGACCGTCTGCGCCTTGATTCCCAGGCTGAATCGGTTGAACAAACGGGGCACCGATATGAAACCGGTCGGTTTAAGAACCTTCAAGTCGTCGACCAGCTCCAGCATGTTGCCATGGAAATATCCGATGGCGGTACCGGAGGCTAAGGAGCACTGATCGATCATGCGTCCGTATATGTGAGCTAGAGGCAAATACGAAATACTTGTATCTTTGTGGGTGTAGGACCCGCTAGAGCGAGCACTTGCGCAGGCTGCAACGCAGTTGGCATGAGTGAGCACCACACCCTTCGGGTCGCCTGTAGTGCCGGATGTATAGTTGACGGTAAGGATATCTTCTGGGCGGGGAGGGCGTATCGGATGAGCCACCTTTGCTCCGAGCTCCTCGACCTCCTCCATCGACCATATCTGAATGCCATGCTGCGCAGCGATACTACTCAATAGCGCCTTTTTAGAATATCCATCCTGCTCTCCAGCCTCCAGGGGATCCATAGAGATAATCAACTTGAGGGTGGGTATTCGAGGCGCAAGGGCGAGAAGTGTTGATATATGAGGCAAGGATGAAATTACGCAGGCAAGCTCAGAATGCTTGAGGATGTACTCAGACGCATCGGGGCCAAGAGTTTCGTATAGCGAGACAGAGAAGAGCGACTGCGAAGTCAATCCGAGGTCTGCGGTTAGATAATGTTAGCAAGTGTTACGCGACAAAACAATCTCGATTGCGCTAGTCGTTGAAAACATAAAAGGGTCCTTCCTTACCTGCTATTTGCCATTCGGCTCTGTTCTGACTCCAGATACCAACGCCGTGGTTGGTCGGCGGAGTTCCAATACGACGATGCAGCTCGAATATACCAGATCCGAAGTTCTTGCTTCGCGCGTCAACTTCGGAGTAGGTCTGCCAAACATAGCCGTTCTCCCACGACTGAGTTTCCGGGATCCAAGGCCGCGTACCGAGACATCTATTATTGGGGAATCGCTTCACAGAATCCTGAAATAATTGGTAAAATGTGCGAATTTCAGGTGCGTAAGTGTCAAGTAGAGGTTTATCGTGGAACCTCCAATGCCTGTAGATGGGAGATCGACCCTCTCGCTCGCTGCCAGGAACGGGTAGAGAGTAGGGCGAACCGGGAGGAGGCGGCGTCGATAATTGCTTGATATAAGCCTCGACCTTCTGATCGGGTCCAATTCCAGCCATCTTTACTACGTGACGCGACGAATGGAAGGTAGAAATTGTGAGTCTAAATCAGTAGAGAAGTATTGCAGGTTGAAACTACAAACCACGATCTTAATAATAGAGAAGGCGATGAAAGAGAGACATAAGGAGGGAATGCTGAACTGGACGCAATCCTTATTACGAAGTTGATACACAATCCGTGACCCACTTTGGAGGTAGGATACCTTTAGATGCCGAGGTGGCTTACAGACACGGTTTAGCGCGTACTTTACTGATATGATATACTACCTAGGTATGTAGATGAGCTAAGAAACTCGCTAACTTTCACTATCTAGATACTAGTAGCTATCTGCTAATAGGTTACTAGTAGGTGCTTTAGGTACCTAATCTACCAACAAAGAAAAAGGAGTACTATGTATTGATAAAGCTTCGGAGCTGGAAAGAGAGTTATGCCCTACAAAAAAAAGAAAAAAAAAAGAAAAAAAAAGTAAAGTAGTTGCTATCACAGGTAAATACTCCTGGCATTATTCTTAAGGGTCTTTGCAAAGTACTAGCTAAGGTAGGTAGATTGCTTTCGACACTTTCGACATGTGCTGAACCAACCCCCTAGCCAATGATACAATGAAGCCAGCAAACCTTCCCGCCCAACTGAGCCGAGGTCTGGGGACTCGCGTTCTTAGAAAGGACGCGACTTGATTGGCTGATTCTCGACCTCGGGGTAGTAAGAAAAGGTACCAGACGTCATTGCCCAAGTCATGCATGCAATTTAAACAAATTGGTATTGGTAGCACTTTTCACTACCAATACTAGGTACCTAACCCCGAACATACGTATATGTATTTTTGCTTGGAGCAACATATAAATGTTAGTTATCAAATACAATAAAGCATCACGCGTACCACGTCTAAGCCGCTTTTCAGCTTACGAACCAAACGCCAACCCTCAATCCTTCGGCTAGATGTCTAACATATGTAGTGTGGATGATTGATGGCTTAATAACTCGCAGCCGGTCCGCGGCATTCGGGGCCGACTTTGTAGCTGCGCCGAGCAAATCAATCATGGAGAGAAATCATGGAGAGAAATCATGGAGAGAAATCATGAGAGAAATCATAGCCGAGCGCTCCAGAACTACGCTCAGAGACATTGTCTAAGATTATATGCCCGTTTAGGAATAATTTGACTTCGTTGACTTCGTGGACGCCGTAAGAAAATCATATTACCGCATACACTTGGATTGTCCTGGGATGAATCTGAGATCTTTATTCGGACTAGAACAAAATCTCCGAGATGGGCCCCACCAGCTCGGGGGAAGAAGATCTTAGATATAATTTGGATGGTAGAGAGCTGGCATTGAAAGGTAATTTACTATATTAAAACCATAGTGTCCTCCTCGCCTTACAGCATCCACGCATACAAGTAAGTATACACGCAACATCCTAGACCTTTCTTGGCTGCGTGCGTGCCGACACTTGAGACCAAGTCTCGAACTCAGCCAAGATGTTTTTGAGATTCGGATCGAGTATCTGATACAAGAATTCGAGAATCGTCGTTGAGGTCTTTGCTGTTTTTGTTATTTTTGGCTTCTTCCCCACGATCGATGTTTCACGTCTCCATGCCCTCGTGGTGGATAGTGGTCGTGTTCTATTTTACTTTCTGGTAAGGTAATAACAAAGTCAACTGATAATAAGCGTGCGGGCGAGACTGGGCAGGGGGTGAAGCAAGGACATGGTATTTATGTCGTACACATTTGAACTTATGAGATTTGTAGGGAAACCGTTGCGATCATGCAAATATGAAAATGTAAACGCCCAGTGGACGTCTTACAAGCCCCTAACGTACTACACTATTTCGCGCCTTGCCGCCAACACGCTTCAAATCTCACGGGTTAAGACTCCTGTTAAGATACAAAAGAAAGCAAGACATTCTGGATTAAATAGTCAACTTATAGTCCGCGATAGCTACAACTTGGATAAGAGTATCCTACTAGATTCAGGTAATTAAGATGCTGTAGGTAAATACTATGAAATTCACATTCACATTCCCATCATCGCAACCACATACCTTAGGTACCTATCACAACCATCCCACTTCCAAACATCCCAAGCCAACAACAAGTCCGTGCATGAGTTCTCCCTACCCTCCCTAGTCGTACCCGGCTCGGCAGTTGATTGGGTCTGGATTCGTTCGTTCCGAATGGGAGGGGTGGTGGTCCCTTAATGCGGAAAACAAAAACTGCCCAAAAAAAAAAAAAAAACCAGCGCATAATAGGCCGCACCATCAACTCAATCCCTGATCGCTCGCGTTTCATGTCGTCTCGCCTCCCAGCAAATCGCCGCCAGCGCAACGCCCAGCAGATCATACCTCCCCGTCTCCGCAACCCGTTCCAGTGTAACGGAAGGGCCCCCATCTGCCTCTCTCTGCGCGCGCGCGAGAGAGAGAGAGAGATCATCATCATCGGTCCGGGGGCCCTTGTGTTTAGGTAGTGTTATGTTATGTTGTGTTATGTAGCGCAGTGTAGTTGTAATTCACCCTGAATTAAGGCATTGACTACTTATATGTAGATAGATACTAAGTATTGAAGGGTCAGGTTCTTGATAATTAGCCAACGATGTCCCCCTCCCCCAGCGTTGCATGATCGCTGGTGTTTTTTTCCCTCCTTTTTCTTTCCCTTCGTTCGATCCTCTTCCTGTTTTTTACCGCAAAACAATCTGCTGTGCTGTTCCCGTGCCTGGTGCTATTTCTCTCTCCTTCTTCTTCCCTTCTCTAAGACCATTCTCTGTTCTCTTCGTCTCGTTCTTTTGCCGCCGCCGTCGCTCCTTGATCTCACCCGTTCCGTACGTTACAAATAACTTACTTCATCTTCCCGGTCCAAATTATTACTATTATTTTCAGTAACTATCGACTTTCTTTTTATGACGACTACTACGCATCGTGACGCTCGTTTTCCCAGTCGTATACCCAGAATTACTACCGCCAAAATGAATTCGAACATGATCACTCTTGGGCTCCGAGCTGCCCAACTTGTCTTTGGAATAATCCTGTTGGGTCTTACAGGATACGGTATGTCTAAACACACGATTGGAAGGGAGAGGGATAGTTAAAAAAAAAAAAAAAAATCGGATATGAACGGCTGAACTAATATGAGTTTATTAATTATATAGTTGCCAACTGGTACAATGTGGATACATTGACCACTTCCCCCTCCCAGATCAACCTGCTGCTGTTCGCTTCGCTGTTCACGATCTTGTCCGTCTTCTACCTAGAGCTGGTGCAGAGATTCGTTCCCAAAAGTGAGTCATCCAAGCACCCAAACCAGCCCGGCCCAGACAAGGCGACTACCTACTACGAGCAATTCAGAAGCTGACCTCAATCTTAGTCTCGCACCCGCTAGCTGCGCTGGGCGTCATAGCCCTTAACGCAATTCTGCACTTCGCGGGCTTCGTCGCACTAGCAGTATTCATGAGCCGGCTGCTCTTCTGCCGCGGCAGCGTGTGCGGCTCGGCGCGGGCCAGCATCGCCTTCGGCGCGATCGAGTTCCTGCTCTGGACCGTCTCCGGCGTCTTCGCGGGAAAGGAGGTAGTCCAGGGCGGCGGGTTCCTCCCGAGACGGGGTGCCAAGTCCCAGGGCCCTTTAAGTGTTCCTTCCGAGATGAAGGAATCCGCCCCGCCCGCGTAAGCTCAGGCAGCGGCGGTGGAGGCGGCGGGGTGCTGTCTGTTGGGAGAAGCAGTCGCGGCTATACGGATATCCCTCTCTCGCCATACCGGCCGTCGGTCGATTTCCAGGCGGATCAAAAAGGCTATATCGGACGCTGGGAACACGTCTACTTACATAGGTAGGGGTAGAGGCTAAGGGAACTTATACCCCTTTGCAGTTTAGATAGTTATACCAACTGCAAAACTTGGGATTCGGGGAATGAAGGGGTTATGAATAGGAGATGAATCTGGGAATGGGAATTCGAGCTTGGTCTAGATGACTAGCCATTTAGTAAATATCCCTGGGGTTTTTTTGATGGGCGTTTCGAGGAGCTATTTCGAAAGAAAAGAAAAGAAAAATAATAGTTAGTCATAACTAAAGGGAACTCATTTAGTAGAGCCCATGTTACGAGGATGGAACGATTAAATTCAATATACCACCACCATTTGTTGACTTTGAGTTGATTAGTTCCTTATTGTCCATCCAGGGCCACGAGTTGATAGAGCGATGTCGGCAAGCCTTGTCCAAATGAAATCTAGATCAACTTAATTACTTTAACCGTACCTATGTCGGCGGTTACGTACCTGACCTTGTATATGCAGGTCCAATTCTATGTACCCCGATATCCTGCTCAACGGGAATACCAAATATGTCGCAATACAGTTTGGAGATGATGTCTTGCATACCCCACCATAGCTCGTTCAGCTTTAATGTATGTATAGTACTTCCTCATAGTGGCATGCGTGGGATGCCCCGCGGTGACCCCTCCCCTTTTGATGATAGTAATAAATAACAAGTTAAGAGATATCATCTATAATTCCTAATAGGAGAGAATTCACTTGTTAAAACTATTACAAGTTCAAAATAAATAACAATATTTTACGCAGTATTTGAATTAAATAGAAACTAATTAGAAAACCTTCCGAAAAAGAGAGGCCTTGTTTGTGCAGGAGATCGCCGACTTACACGGACTTATACGGCCAAACTACAAAGCTCGCTAATAGAGCTAGGTATACGCAATTCTACCTAAATAACTCTTTGCCCACCCGCCAGCCCGTCTATGTACCCCACCCCTAACCGGAACAAGACGCCTTGTAAAGGCAAGCTTATGGGTGATAGTCGATGGCGTGCTCTTTTACCCCGACTCCACAATTCCCTAAATAGGGTCCCAAGAGTGACGATTCGGGTAGAGTACCTCTGTCGGGAAGCGCGATGCGCAAGAGAGTATGTATACATATAAGCTAGGCAAGTAGTACACTTCCTTCCTTTACGTACCTTAAGGCATGTAGTTTACGGATTCAAATACCTCTCTGTACCTCTTTATCCCGCTTCTTTGGGTTATTGGACTTTGCGACATCCGACTTGATACCGCCTCTCCAAGCCCATATATCATCCCACTTACACCTTACACGGGAGACGACCCTTCCATACCTGTGAATATTAACGTACAGTCCAAAGACCGATCGCAATGGCAGAGGAATTAAGCAAGCATTTTGAGACTCTCCAGCTCCACGCGGGGTATGAATCTTAATCCGATAGCATAGGAACCTTAGAGGAGATACCTGTGATTAACACTACTGTAGCCAGCAACCAGACCCGGCGACAAATTCTCGCGCAGTTCCCATATACGCGACAACTGTATGTTAAATGGAGGAGCAAAAAGATGAGACCTCATTAGGAGCTAATCTAGACCACAGAGCTTTGTTTTCAATGATTCGGCACACGGCGCTAGGTTATTTGGTCTCAAGGAGTTCGGTAACATATACAGCCGGCTGATGAACGTTAGTAGTAACAGTCATGCTTAGTAGTTTAAGCTCATACTAACCCAGCCCTTATAGCCTACTGTCGATGTCTTCGAGAAACGCATGGCTGCTCTAGAAGGTGGTGCTGCTGCTGTTGCAGCTTCATCCGGCCAGGCTGCCCAATTCATGGCTATCGCCGCCCTCGCTCATGCCGGCGACAACATTGTCGCAACCCCCAGCCTCTATGGTGGCACATATAACCAATTGAAGGTTTTCATTGCGCGGCTCGGAATCAAGACTAAGTTTATCGAAGGCGACAAGCCTGAGGAATTCGCCGCAGCCATCGACGACAAGACGAAGGCCGTGTATATCGAGAGTATTGGTAACCCTCGCTATAACGTCCCAGATTTTGAGGCCATCGCCAAAGTTGCGCACGAGAAAGGTGTCCCTGTAATTGTAAGTAGCTTAAATCCTTCCCTACCTTATAAGAACATACTAGATGCTAACACGAACAGGTGGACAACACTTTCGGAGCAGGCGGCTACTTCGTCAGGCCCATCGAGCACGGCGCGGATATCGTCGTCCACTCGGCGACCAAGTGGATTGGCGGCCACGGAACGACTATCGCCGGTGTTGTTATCGATGGTGGGAAGTTTGACTGGGGAAAGAATGGCGCTCGGTTTCCTCAATTTGTTGAGCCGTCAGAGGGGTATCACGGTCTCAAGTTCTGGGAGACATTCGGTCCCCTTTCTTTGGCTATCCGCCTAAGAGTCGAGATTCTACGTGATCTAGGTTCTTCTCTTAACCCCTTTGCCGCTCAACAACTTATCCTCGGGCTAGAGACACTGAGTTTGAGAGCAGAGAGACATGCACAAAACGCTCTTGCGCTCGCAAAGTACCTCGAGTCTAGCCCCTACGTGAGTTGGGTGTCATACCCCGGGCTGGAAAGCCATCCTAGTCACGAATTGGCAAAGAAGTATTTGAAGAGAGGCTTTGGCGGTGTTCTCAGCTTCGGGGTCAAGGGCGGCGGTGCGGCTGGAAGCCAAATTGTTGATGGCTTCAAGTTAATCTCTAACCTCGCCAATGTTGGAGATTCCAAGACCCTAGCTATCCACCCCTGGACTACAACACACGAGCAGCTGTCAGACGAGGAGAAGATCGCATCTGGAACGACCGAGGATCTCATTCGTATTTCTGTCGGTACGGAGCACATTGACGACATCATTGCCGACTTCGAGCAATCTTTCAAGAAGGCTTCTGCCGCGACAACAAAGGGAGATGAAGCGGGTTCTGGAGCGGAGGCTAAGCAGGAGGAAGCACCAACTGTGGTTTAGATTCATGAGAGAGTTTTTCTAATAGCATGTAATTATATACCCCGATTTAAAGTAGAAACAAGTTTATTTCTCCGGAGTTAGAAGAGAAGTCGAAGCAAATTCATAGAAGCGAATAGTGATTTGACATCGGTGTGATTCCGTATTTACATTGGGCAAGTCATATACGGTTTAGGAATTGTAAAGACAAAAAAAAAAAAAAAATCAAGTGGACATCTAGAAGTCCATGTAAATTACGTTATATAGTATTTAGCAAGGAGACAATTCTCATCGCAACTGCCCGATTATAACACAGAGCCTTCCTAAGCATAATAAGTGTAGGTAACGCCAAGATCTACATATCTCCAACGGGGTTACATATGCATGTCCCCACATATTATATACAGCTAGGTACATAGGTACTTAGTTATGTACGTACCTCACACTTCACAACTTACAGCATCGTACCTTAGGTAGCCTCATAGCTTCAACTTTACTTCCCAAGCTCACTTGTAGGCTAACTCTCGCCCTTCTCCAGTCTCACATAACCATTTACTAGAAAGGACTCTATAATAAGAAGGCGAAGGAGTAAGGACAAAGATGCAAATATCCCTCTCAACCGCCCTTCTCGGCGCTCTCACCCTTCTAGCCGGCCCATCTACCGCCGCCGCCGCCAAATCTCAACGCCCGCCGCAGACGACCCTAACTCTCTGGGTCCCGTCCTCGCAAACCCTCCCGAACCCGCACGTCCTGCCGCCAAACACGCACGCGACCCTTTCCGCCCTGCGCGCGTCCTACGACGCCCCCCTCACCGCCGCCGGCTCCTTCGTCTTCCGCAACGTGACCCCGGGCTCCTACCTCGCCGACGTGCACTCCCCCACCCACGCCTTCGCCCCGCTGCGGATCGACGTCCTCGAGCACACCCCTACGGAAGAAGATGACTCGTTGCCGAAACAGGACGGCGGGTTGACGGTGCGCGCTTGGGAGACGTACCGCGGCAACGACTGGGATAATAAGGGCCAGGAAGCACCCCGAAGCGGAAGCGGGTTTGCGGTGAGGGCCTTGGGGCCGAAGGAGTACTTTATCGAGAGGAGTTCTTGTGAGTAATATTCCCGTTTTATATCGCCCGGCAGGTGAGGGGGAGAGAGAGCATAGAGCGACACGACAAGACAAGAGAAAACCGGAAATGGAGAAGGAGGAAAATGAATATGAGTTATATGTGCTACCGAACTAAGCTAACACCACCACCTACTCGCCAAATAGTCTCCGTCCTCGCCATCCTCAAGAACCCCATGATCCTCATGGGCCTCGTCAGCATGGCCCTGTTCATCGGCATGCCGAAGCTGATCGAGAACAGTAAGTTCAACCCTCCAAATATCCATCTTGTCCTCCCTTTTCCTAATTTTTCCTCTCCCCCTGCCTCTTTCTCAAAAACACACACACACACACACACACACACACACACACATATATATATATGTGTGTGCATACATACATACAAATATACACATGTATCTAACCGCACCAAAACCAAAACAGTGGACCCCGAAATGCGCGCCGAGTGGGAGGAGCAGCAGAAGAACAACCCGATGAGCAGCCTCATGGGCGGCGGCGGCGGCTCCAAGCCCGGCGCCAACTTCGACATGGCCGCCTATCTCGCGGGCCAGGGGGCTGCCAAGACGGACGGGTCCGAGTCCGGGTCCGGGGACGCGAAGAAAGGCGGGAAGAGATAGGAGAAGGCCTAAGAGCGGAGAGTAGGGAGATGTATACCTAACCTAGGTAGGATAAGTAGGTAAATAGCCAGGTATACAGAGAAAATATTTAGATGGGTTGGAAAATAAGAATAAACTACCTTACCTTAGGTACCTAAGGTTACCTAACCTTATGGAGAGTCCCTAAGGTATCTACATGATTAACGACGACATCTTATTTATTACTTCATAGCCGTGATAACCTTGATTTCGGATTGCTTCTTGGTTAGAAGAGAGTAAAATCGCATTTCGCATTGTTACTACACATCCTGAGCATCTAGAACGAGCGATCTTTCTGCGTCATATCTAAGATACTGCCTCTCTCTCGACCTATAGTTATAGTTTATACGGAAACCGAAGCTTTGAGTTGATCTCCCAACTTAAGCTTGAGTTCATCTCACTATCCCTCTCACCATCCTCATCCGTAATTCTGCGATGTCCTTCTCGAAGTTTCCCCCTATTCTCATTCATAAGTAAATCAACGCCTCTTAATGCCTGCTATGATTCTTCTTCTGTCACGTCTTATCTTATCTCAACCGTATAGCATAATCAGCTTGTTTATCCCTTCTCCCCTCCTTCTGTCCAGGTTTCACTCGACCTAATTTAAAAACAAACGCGAAGAAGAAAAGGAGAGGTCGTTACACATGTGCTCCTATTGCCTTTGTAAAAGAAGAGGAAGGAGGACAGAGTATGTATGATAGATACTATCAGGTGGGTGAGGCCTTTTTAGAAATCCCCACCGAAGTCGTCGCCGCCGCCGAAATCGCCGTCGTTGCCGTCCTGGTACCCCTCCATATACGCCTCCTGCTGCCCGTCGTTGACCGCGTCCGCGATCAGCGCGCCGCCGAGCAATCCCGCGCCCAGACCCAGCGCCGCGCCTCCCGCCGCGCCCATGCCGCCGCCGCTCTTCCTAGGCGGCTGCTGCTGGCCGTAGTATCCACCTTGCGGCGCATATCCTCCCTGCGGGGGGTATCCGCCGTACTGGCCAGGAGGCGGGCCGTAGCCGCCATACTGCTGCGGAGGCGGAGGACTGCTGTAGTAGCCTTGCTGAGGAGGGGGGCCGCCGTATCCGCCGTATCCGGGTTGTGGCTGCGGGCTGTACTGCGGTTGCGGGCTGCCGTATTGCTGCTGTCCCGGGTACCCACCATGCACCTTGTTCTTGCCGCTGCCGCCGAAGAACTTTCCTAGCAGACCCTTCGCCTTGTCGCCGCTGCCGCTGCCCGAGGGACGCGGGGGCAGCTGGTCGGGGAAGGGGGAGTAGCCCTGGGGCGGGGTAGGCGCGCTGCTGTTAGCGTACGACTGGGCGGCGCCCCGGCTGCGCGCGTTCTCCTCCTCCTGCAGCTGGCGGGCGAGGCGGGCGTCCGCGTCCTCGTCGAAGTGGGAGCTAGAGGCGTTCCCGGGCTTCGTCGCCTCGTTCACGAACGGGTTGCTGCTGCTCTTGGAATCGGTGGGTGCGGGGCCTGGGCCTGGTGTGTAGCCCGGAGGAGGGCCGGGCGGCGCGCCGTCGTCGCGGCGGTTAGGGTCTACGGCCGGCTCGGTGGGCTTGTCCCATTGGGATTTCTTGGTGTAGGTGTTGACGTAGAACCTGAGAAATAAAAAAAAGAAAAGTTAGACACAATGGCGAGTTGGTTAAACGATGATGAGCGTAATCATGAGCACAATTAAAGTAGAACTTACCATTCGTGATATTGCTCATTCCAACGGGCGACCCAGCCTTCCGGCACCTTAGGAGGCGGCGGGCCGGAGGGAGGAGTGAAATCTGCCATGCGTGGAGAAGTTGAAGTTGATTTGTCTGAGATATTAATATGGAGGTTTGTGAGATGTCGGGTTGATCGGTTGATCGATTGATCAATTGATTTGCACAAGGAAGCGGGGGGAAGCGTTCTTTACGATAGGTTGGTTAAGGAGGGGTTGTGATTGTGGGTGAGGTTTGGTGTGAAGGTGATGGATGTAGAGAATGTAAAGAAAGATGTATTATTTAATCTCAGGTTACTTCGTGAGTGGAAGTTTGTAAGGTTAGGGGTAGTTTGTAAAAAAGTTGATAGGTGTTACTGCAAGACGTTCTTTCGTTAACTACCTTAGGTAGGTAATGCTAATAAATAGTAACGGAACTTGCAGGGTGGCTACTGCCATGTTCTTACTTGGAAATGCGATTTCTGGATTCTGGCTGCGGATAGATGATTCGACGAGGCGATTTACGATAAAAGCGAACCGACAGTACAAAGTACATAGTGGGGGTACATGACAATTACATACACCGTTGGAGGTACTTGAGTCTTCAGCACGTGTATAACTCAAATCATTCCCTAGGTACCTATGCACTGCCCCCCAATAGCCCCAATCAGCTCCAACTTTACAGCATCGGCAAGTCTAAAGCCGATAATCGTCTGTAACCAAAGTGAATCCGCCATGTACATTCAAGTACCTAGGTAGGTATCGACTTCCCCGGATCGATTGTGTAACCGATGGTGACTTATTGTTTGCCTCCCATCGGACCCCTTCTTTTGCTGGTGACTTCACTTACAAGTTACAACCAATTATCATCCAAGGTGGGCCGTGGCTGAGTTCTTGTCCTTGGCTTGGACCTTTTTTTAATCCGTTCCTTTGCAGCACTATATCTCTTAGAGAACAGAAGCTGACGACACCCAACACCGGGCACTAAACAATGACAGTGCCGAGGGCCCCTGCTTCAAAAACCATAAAATAAGCCACTTTGGCAATATGTAAAGTGTATTTAAATCGTGTTACCCAGTCAGCCAGCTAGCTTACGAATAATGAGGCCCCGAGCCACGATAGTAAATATCTAACCCGGTGGCGACTAACCCGGCTTAGACATATCAAGGAGGCGGCGGTCTGGGTCTGGCTTTGGCTTAGGGCTCGTTGTAACAGGAGTAGGAGCAGAAGAGTGGATTCGCAGACTTCGACACTCACATGAAACTCGGCCATGCTTTTGTTACTGGCTGATTACTTTACTGCAAGTTGCCAGACAAATATGAAATTCCCATAGGGAGCTTTATTCGCTAGCCTATGGTCGAGCAACTAGGTTACATGTACCTGAGGTAAGTAATAATAATAACAATAATACACCGTAGAAAACATATTGACAGTAATGACAGGTATAGGTAGAAAACATATTAACAAATCTTCAACTCCGAGCCTGAATATGCCCCCTAACAACAACTCCTCTCGTACATGATTCATAAGAGGTTCAGATGAAATGTCGTGCATTTTAATCCCGACGTGATCAGCACTCGCTGGCCTGCTTCGTCCTGGGGTGGATTAGGTCTGCGGGCAGCATGGATTCCACGCGCGATATCCCTTTGCGCCTGGCCAGCCTGGTCAGCCTGACCAGTTGCCGTAGGCTGGGTGACAATGCGGTTGCCGAGGGTGGGCGTATCCGGTCTGCGCGGGCGCAGTTGACGCGGCGGTTGGATGACATCCTCAGATTCATCGTCGGTATCGATGATGGCGCACTCAGATGAAGACGGTTTCGCCTTCTTCTCATTCTGCGTCTCTGTCTGCGTCTCCGTCTGCGTCACCTTCTGCGTCTCCTCGTTGGCAGCCTTCTCTGGTAGGAGCCGCTTCTGCAAGTCGCTCATTAGACCCTTGATCATCTTGCCGTAGGTGGTCGCGGTGGCGACGGCGGCCTTGCCCCTGGCCTTGGTGAGTTTCGAGATCTTGACCCAGTCCTCCTTAACGTCGGTCACGGTGAGCCACTCGCCGTGCTGGACAGGTCGCTCCTGGGCGTGGTTTCCGTAGTAATCGGAAGAACCTTGACAACGAAACAGGTTCAGTAGATTGAAATTAATGAAAATATATAGGTTGATGTCATTTGCGAATCGGGACCGGATAGTGGTGATATCTGAGTAGAATGAACTATTTGCTGTACTTACAGTTGTGGACTTCACGCCTGCTGATCCAGCAGTACTCCTTGTCCTCATCGTCCTTTTCATCCTGGTGGTCCTCTCTGGTCTTCTGCTGGACCTCAGGATGCACTTTCGTACCTTCTATTGATCAGCTCTCCTCGTCCCCATCACGAGGGTAACGAACAGATCGTGAAAAAAAAATATGCGTCTACTCACCTATCTGAGGCATATTCTCCTCCGATACATCACACTGCGACTGGTCGCTCGCCGGTTTAGGCCTGAAGGGGAGCGTGGTAGGAAACTTTACAGTCTCGTAAGGTTGCTTTGCCTTAGTGGCTTTGGCCTCTGGTGTTGGGGCCATCTTCAGGAGTAAGCAATCAAGTTAAACTTATTATATACAGATGTGCTTTCAGAGTAAAGATAGAGAAAGTACGTGGTAAAGTGCTTTCTTATACTTGCGTTTCTTACGATCTAATAGGACATTTGAGAGAGGGCCCCTCGGCTTTTTTATATTGTTCACCATCATGTGGTCCCCTGTGCTCTGACCTTTCTATGAGCCAGTCTAAAGGGTCAAGACGATCGTAAAACCCACCACTACCTGAGGAACAGTCCGAGTGATATTACAAACAGCCGAGCGCTTTGCACCATCAGTGTAATGACCACTTAGCAAAAAAACCAAAAAAACTCTCAGCAGTCTTAGTTCTAGCAATGTCCAATCTCGAGACTCCTACCCACCGCCGTTGGTGGCCTAACGCTAACGCCGAAGCTAAAAAGTGCAATATGTCGTTGAAAAAAGAAAGAAAAAGGCGCCATCAGACCATATCCCGTTCGTCGTATCGCCTCTCCTCAAACAACCGTGCCGCCTCGATACAGTAGGTCGCACGTTCACTACCCAACCGTCTCTCACTAGCATAGCATATAAGCACACCGTCGAGGATACCTGAGAGGATACCTTCCATTGCGCCCAACACGCCCCAACCAATCATACTAGCCACTATACCGACCACATACGCGTAAGCACTCCCTCTAATGCCTGGACCATCAGGTATTTGGACCTGCAACTGCCGTGCGGTCATAACCCATGCTGCAAACCCCAAAGCTGTTGACATGACAAACCTTGCGGCATGAAGAAGCATTTTCGCCATTCTATAAGGCATTAAAGACGAGGTTGACTGTCCACGCCGGGAAAAGGCGCTCGGTGTAAGGGTTGTAGTAGGTCCCGTAGCAAGAAACTGTATTCTACTCAGTTGTGACGCCGATTCCATTAGGGGTAGTGAATGAATCGAAGCGTATGTTAGTGTTAGAGGGTTGGTTAGAACTGATACCGGGCGCGGGGCTAGGCGCCATCCTATGAACTCAAAGATGCTCGAGATCCGGCGAGGAAGAATTAGGATGGGAATTCGAACTGCTAGGGAAAGTAAAGTTGAGGCGCAAATAGTGCCAAATACCGTAGTTGTAGAATGTCCCAGAGCGCCTTTGACAATCGCATTCGACGAGGCGGGCGACTGATTGTTGCGGAAAAAGTACCAGTTCGAAACGGTACCTCCAGTAGTGGCACGAACCACTCCGCTCATGACGGAGAGGGTCCAAACGTACATGAGGAAGAAGAATACCGCCAACCACCAGGTCGCAGTACCAATGACGAAGGCCGAGAGCGACTTGGAAAAGTAACCCCCGAGGAAGATTCTCGTAAACATCCATAGCCATATCCACGTCCACCCAACAACGAAGCCCAGCGAACCAAGCCCGAGAAGCACCAGCGCTGGATTGGCTGCAAGGATGCGACTAGAGAAATCTAGAATATCAACGGCCCTCTGTATCTCGTGACGTCCCTTGTAGAGTAACCACACCCAAACGATTGCGCATACTCCCGGGATGATGGAAGCATACCTCATTACCACGTCCTGTACCCGCGATCCGTGGTCTGGTCCCTGGAAACTGGAAACCATCGGATACAACGAAAATGAAAAGAGGACGATCGGGACGCCCAGTAAGATGAGTAGAGCTAAGGGCTGTACAAAAGACCTCAGGGCTGCCATCCAAACTAGGGCGACAATAATTGAGACTAGGGTATCTACGGCTAGGAGGTAAAAGGATGAATGCAGCGTCGTGTAGATAGTGTCACCAATCTTCCTGCCCGGTACAGATGTATGCAACCAGACCAATACGAAGGTCGCGAAAAGGGAAGCAACGGCTATGAGATAGATCCATGCGAAGAATTGATCATGCACGAATATCTCGCCATACATTCGCGTAGGCGCAGGGGTAGGGATCTCGTTTCGTTCTTCTTCCTCCGTCTCATCCTCTTCTGCTATAGCCTGTCGCATAAGACGTTGATCGTGCTCTAGATTCGAGCCTCTCTGTCCAGCCAGACTTTTCGGACCACCCGACCCGGATTTAAACTGCTGAAACGCGGGCGGTGCCGAGTCCGTAGGAGTTTCTTGTAATAAATCATCGGGTACCTCATTATCTAATACTGTCGACTCTAAGCCGATATCGACCATCTTTCCACTCTCATCCGTATCGGGGCTCTGCCGTTTATTCTGTTGGCTGCTCAGTCCGTCTGGCCCATTGGTTACATCGCGCTTTGAATGCCTATCCTTGAAGCTCGATTCCCCGTTCCAGCTGCTCTTGATACCGCCTATGGGACGAGCGCTCGAATACAGGTTCCCATACGAGTCGCCCCCATTATGCTCGGACGAGGCGCGAAGATCGTCATTCTCCGAAGCGGAGCTCTCCTCTAACCGGCTCGAAACGAAAACCCGACGCGATCGCTGCAAGGCCCGAAGGTCCGCAGCTTCTCTCGCATCGTCCTCATCTTCGTCTTCTCGATACTCGTTTAAGGCACTGTGAAAGAGCGGGGCATCCGAAGTAGTATTGTACCGGGAGAAGCCTCCGAATCGCGAATTCGAAGGTTGATAAGGGTTTCCTAGCCGGGTCTGGTATGTGGACCGTGACGGATGTCTAGAGAATCGGCCTGCGGTCGCTTGGGCTTGTCGGTTTGAGGTTTCGTTGTTGTCCGGCTGCCCGAAATTGGATAGCCGGGATTGCGACTGGGCTAGGAACCTAGACGCATCTTGGAAGCAAGACGTCAGACACTAACTTATAAGTCAAAACAGCAGAAGCATAACTTACATTCTGAAAACATATTCGATCAAAGCGCAGGAGGGGGTAGACTCCCGCAGATTACGACAAGGGTGACTATGAGGAAGTCGGGTAGAAAAGGTTAGGCGGACTTTGAGGAGAAATGCAGATGCAAATGCAAATTAATCAGCGGTGACGATGGCACAGTGATGCAAACAATACGACCTTTCTTTAGATGGTTATGGTAAACTAATAATAAGAAATCCCCCGGATGATTTAATAAAACCTGCCAATAAAGAAAAGGAAATAAGTAAACAGGTAAAGGTCCTAGGCACGGAATTTTCAATATTTTAGACCGGGTGGGAAAGATGGGATTTCGAAAGAGGAATATGGTAAAAAAAAATTAAAATTTCGGTAGGAAGGTAGCTGTTGGGTTGGAACTACGGGCAGCGTTCGTGAGAAATGATGTAGATGGAGGGATTTGATGAATGACTCCCGGATTGCTCACATGCAGGCATCCAATGCTCATAGCAGATATAGCAGGCATTGTTGCTGGGGAAGGTAAGGTCTAGGTAGGCATTTGTACAGTACAACCGCCTGCTTATCCGGACTTAGGACCCGCTGGAAATCCATTGCGGAAGCGGTCAATGTGTAGCTGCGTAACGGAGTCCCACCGACTTCTTGCTCAAAAGGACCCTGCAGTGAGTGGCCTTCAAAGTAGGTACCTACCTAACCTAAGATATTGCACAATACATAATCCAACCACTTGTATTTTTAGGTATTTTGACTTGAAGCAGCTTATCGAAGATAAGATAAGCATTCTACGGCATGTACCGTACAACACTTGCCCGGCTTGGACATACAGGTGCGTGTTACCATAGTTGCCTAAGTATTGCACGACGAATCACCTTGTTAGTAGATATAGTATATATAACATTGTGGAAGTGTGGAAGAGAAAGATCTTGCGCCAAGATCATATTAAGCAAAAAGAAAAAAAGAAAAAAAAAAGCAAAGATAAAAGTCACCACATCCATTGGCCGATATGACTTGACTTCTTATGAGATGCGGACATATGGTGAAAGTTCCGATCACGAGCCTTGTATAAAATACCAGGTGTCGAGATATGTCTAGCTAGGTGAGGTCATCCACCCTAGATCAGGCGCTATCAGGCGCTATCGGCGCTGCCCAGGTGCTACAGCCTCCAAAGCTAGTCAACCTTGTACCGATGGTAAGACCCCCCTGCTATGACCTAGGATCCTGGTTGGAGCCTGGCTAGAAGGTACCTAAGATATCGTACTTGGTACCTGAGTTAGCATCCATCGAACCCGTCGGCGTACATTATCGATAGGCCGGGGAAAGGCTGGGGGGCGGAGAATTAGGCGGGTTTAAAGCTGATCCCAGGCGACATCATCGAAATACTGTGCCGTTTATGGCCCTTGGACTTACATAGTATATATGTATGCAACCAACTTGTCTAAGTACCTTACCTAACTACCTAGACCTACCTACATACCTTACCTTACCAGCTTACCTGGTAGACATTCACATTCACATTCACATCTACATTCACATCCTAGTTATTCCCCTTCATCACTTGCATAAACACTCGCCTTTTTTTATCCTCAAAAAGCTTACGTCCTAAGGTAAAACCCTCCCATTCTTTCATAAACCAAACATCTTGTCTCTGTTTCCACTCCCACGTGCTTTAATAGTAGTTTATAATAGTCTTGTGTCCCTAGTTGCCGTTACAGGCTTGAACCCAAAGCAAAATTAAAAACTGATTCCTGATAATTAGTTAGCGAAGGCAACACGCATACGCATACGCATACGCATACAACGAAGCCTTCTTCCCATTCCCCGTTACGTCGGCTTTGGGGGTCTTGTGACTTCTAGCTTGATTTATTATCACCAAGCTCCTTTCGTTCTCGTCTCCCCTTTTCCCGATTTTTGTGACTCCTTTGCCGTTATTATTATTGTTGTTGTAATGTCTTCCCCTCCCTGGGACTATATCGCCAAGCTCGTCTGCATCGGGGACTCGGGATGCGGTAAGTCGTCGCTCACGATCCGGCTCTGCGAGGGACGCTTCAGCCCGCAGCACGACGTCACCATCGGCGTCGAGTTCGGCTCCAGGATCGTCCCCGTTGGCCCGCCACACTCCAAACAGCAGTCCTCGTCCTCTTCCTCCGCGGCCGACGGGGGCCTTCCCGATCCCCCGCGCGCCTCCACCACACCCCAGAAGCACATGAAATTATCCCTCTGGGACACGGCGGGACAAGAAACGGTGTGTACTAACGCGATCCCCATCCTGACTCGAAACCCAAGATACATCCGATGAGGCCTGGAAGGCGTTGGGGAGAAGAACTCGCTGGCTTCAAGAAGCATCCACGCCGAGCGCAAATAAGTACCTAGACTAAACCAACTGACTAACTCATCCCTCCCCCTTTATCTACATAGTATAAATCCGTAACCCGGTCCTACTTCCGCGGCGCCTCCGGCGCCCTCCTCGTCTTCGACATAACGCGGCGCTCGACCTTCGACCACGTAACCGACTGGCTGAACGACCTGCGCGCGATCGCGGACCCGGACATCGTCGTCATCCTAGTCGGGAACAAGCTAGACCAAGCGCAACCCGACGACAACGACAGCGACGATAACACCAACAACACCAACAGCAAGCGCGAGGTCCCCGCCCAGGAAGCCCACGACTGGGCCCGCCGCAACGGCGTCCTCCAGTACGTCGAGACCTCGGCCAAGTCGGGCGAGAACGTCGAGGAGGCCTTCATGCGCGTCGCCGAGCGCATCTTCGAGAACATCAACGCCGGCAAGTACGACCTCAACGACCGCCGCTCCGGCGTCAAGGGTCCCGGCCCCGGCGCGAAGAACGTTCGCTTATCCGCCGCCGACGCGGGCAGAGGTGCCGCGGCTGGGTGTTGCTGAGAGTGAAAAGCAAACAAATGGGGTTTGTTTGTGGGGAAACATTACATTCAAGATCAAGGGTTAAGAAATATACAAGAGATAAGAGAAAGGCAAAAAAAAAAAAAAAAAAAAAAAAGAGAAGAGAAGCGAGGAAAGGAAATCAAGGGAAAGGAAAGGAATTGGCAAGTTGGGCTAATGTGCGTTTATCAGCAAAGTCTCCTGTGTTAGACCGAGACGAGTTTGACTTGGGCGACTTAGAAAGAGAGAGAGAGGTCCCAAGCATCCAAGCACCCGGGTCCTGGGTCCTGGGTCAGGGTCCGGGTTTGCTTATGACTGTACTGTACATATACTTGTACCTGCTGGAGGCATCGCACACGCATTTGATGATACCCTACGTAATAATGTCTACTTTTGAAGCATCGACTACAATAAGGTGATACTTCACCACAAGGACCGACCGACTTTTCTTGATAGAAAAGGAAAAAAAAAGACGTAATATTAGAAAAGCGGTATGCTGCTGATGAGTAGTTGATCTTTTGTTTTTTTTGTTTCCCAGTATGCCTCATCCACGTTTTACCACCATTAACTCCACTCTCTAATTTTTCCTTTTCATGCAAGTTTGCCTTCATATCGTTACATCAAACCAAGAAAAATAGAGGAGATGGAGAAGATTGATCGATGGCCGTTATAACCAGATGGTCCGGATCGCCATGCTCTATATGAATAACACTCGAGGCTGATTAGCCTACCTAGGTACCTCGCCCTACCATCGCCTCGTCTCTTTCGTCCCCTGTATTCGATTCAACCTCTTAGTCGGAGATGCGCCAGGTGTCAAACCACTTCATGTACTTGTACTTCTGGTTGCTTCCTGTCATACCCCAGCAAATGGGGATGAAGAAGATGTATAGGCCGATGATGACAGCATACAGGATCGCGTAAACACTGTACTGGATCACCTTTTTCTGGTTCCTCAAAAGCCAGTCAACCAGGAAACCGAGACTTAGGATCGCAAAGTACAGTGCTGGGTAGTAGTGATGAACATAAGTAACTCGGGCCATGATAACGAAGGGGAGGTAGTGAAGGAACCATCCCAGGATAGGGTATATTCCAGCGTAGTGGATATGGTCCACATCCTCTTGCGTAAGATCGGTGAAACCTCGTCGCCATCGAAGGATGTACCAAACGGTAACCAAGCCGACGGCACCGAGGGAAGCCGTTGAAGCCCAGTATACAAAGGGGTTACCTAGAAGAAAGTACTTGACAATCTTATCGTCCCATCCGCACATACGCAAGCCGACGTTCAGGATGGGCCACTGCCACCACTGAGAAGCGAGGTCGTCTTGCTTATCGGGGTCAGGCACCAGGGCGTTGTTAGATGTCATCATAGCAACGTTCAAGTGGATGAAGTCGTGGAAGAACGGCGACTTGTACTTGCCAGGGTCTCCCGGAGGCACTGTGATTTGGTTAATTAATGGACATCCAGACATAAGATATTTGATGAAACTTACGCTTGTCGTTAGTGTGAGCCTCGACGTTCCAGTGGGTGAAAGTATCACGGGGGTTGTTCTTCTTGTCACAGGTAACCTCGATCTGCTTGAAACCCCATTGAGGAAGGTTCACGTTGGCGGCTCGGAGATAACAGCCCATAACTGGGTTTCGAAGCCTGAAAGCGGTAGTCAAAGTTCGCACACGACTCTTGTCGCGGGAAGACACGTCCTTGACGATTTCGACTTGCCAATGATCCTTATCATCACCAATAGTAAGATTACCGTAGCAGGATACCTCCTTTTGGCTCTTGGTAATAGGGGCAGCAATGTCATGAGTGTGGAGATTCCGTCCAGTCTGAGAATGAATCAAGCGGATAACGTCGCCATTTCCAATAAACCGAGGCTCTTCCTCCGGGTTATACTCGGCGTCGTGACGGTTAGGGTAGAACCACCATTCATTGTTGGCATCTTTATGGTGATAGCAAGTAACTTGTTGCTGAGTTGAACCCTCGGGGTAGGCTTATAACAGATTAATATAATTCGTACATAATACAACGAAAGACCGAAGACTCACTCTGGACGTGGCTGTGGAGGAGACCACCACCGTAACCCATATTCTTCAGTGTTACCTTAGAACCAATGGCAACCTCCAGGGGAGAGTTCCGTCCAATTTCACTGCCTTCCAGGTTGGCTTGGAAGAGGGAGCTCATCTGCGCATCACCCGGTCCACTCTTGGTCAAGATAGCAAAATGAAGCGCGAAAGAGAATATGTAGACGAGTAGCGGAATAACAATGAGACCGACAACTCGAGCGGCGACATGGCCAGCAAGGACAGGAACTGGCATCTTAGTGTTACCGAACTTGTTCCATAGGTCTTCGATCGTGTAAATGCCGACAAGAGCCGTGACAAAGAGACCGACAAGCTTGATACTGCAAACGAATCCTAAACTCAACCCTGTCATAAATAGCCAGAAGAACCACTCGGGCTCGAAGCTGTATTTTTGCTGGCGATGGAACTTGGACCAGCAGAAGACAGTGGAGACAGTGCCGAAGAGGAGCATAGAATCGAGCAGGATGAATCGGCTGATCGTAGTGTACGAGTTTTCACACAGAACCATAAGCGTAACTAGCCAGACGGCGGGCCGTCTTAACTGTAACTCCCTGGCAGTGTAGTAGGCCAACGGCACACATAATATTCCCCAGAAGGCGTTGAAAGCTCGCATGAAAGTGTAGTCGAGCTCCTCGGGGTATGTCTCACCAGATTTGAACTCGAACGACCCATTGTAACCAGCTAAGACTCCGGAGAGACCAACAAGGATTTTGCCAAGAGGAGGGTGCCTATTCCACGTATCAAAATCAATATCCCAACCGAGAATTCAGGTCGTACTAACACATCGAAGAACAGTTCACGCTTAATATAGTGGGATCCGAATTTGCCGAAGCTATAAAGAAGGACCACGAGTTAGTGCTACGGTGAAAGGACAGATGGAAGGTTTGACGAACTGAGCTTCCTTCGAGGGTGTTAGCAGACATTCTAGAACTACTTATTGACTGTTTAACTTACATCCCAAGTAACAATTGGGCTTAGGCCAATCTTCCATAGACGTGTGAAAGCGGCTAAAGCAGTGAAGATCAGAGGGGCAATGATGACCTCCCACTGATCAAGTACATCGAGGAACGAAGATTGCTACAGATGCCAGAGTAAGCTAATGATCCAACAAAGACTTGCCGCAGGTACAATGTCTATACCTTCTTCTTTCCATGTACTTTCTTCTCGTCGAGCTGCGGCTGCACTGGAGCTCCAGGAGTAGAAGCCCCGGGTACGTTTCGTCGACGAGCAGCATCGCCGGCGGGATCAGCGCCAGACGCGACTGCGGCCGTATTGTCGGCCATGGTAGTGAAACTATCTCTCAGCCCTATTTTCCAAGGGAAAAGGTGGAAATGGGAGGGGAGAGAAGATAGTGGGAACGAGTGTTAGGGGTTGGGTTGGTGTGAAAGAGGGCTTTCCGCTTGAAGGAAAGTTAAGAGAGGAAAAAAAGAACAATGGTCAAAAAAATGAGGGTCCTGAAGAGAACAGATTAAAATCCGGTCAAAGACGACAAAAGTATAACATTTCTCCCTCTCTCTCACACGCACAAAAAAAAAGGGACAGAATTAAAGTCTTGACCACAAGAGAGAATACAATGGGGAAAGCTGAATCCTCGAAGAAAAGTCAAGGTAGAGAAAGGTGAAAGGAGAGATGTTGCGTGGCTTGTACGATAATGATAACACGAAATACGGGATACCCTAGCCGCAGTCCGGGCTTTAGTTGGTACCTACCTAACCTAGGTACTACTTCCACTTACTAGTCTTCCACTCACAATTTTTTCCTGCCTCAGCTGAACCGATTAAAAAAATAAAACAGGTGAAGAATGAACTAGATAGGGATACGCTAAAATCGTTATTCCCCCCTGTACCCCTATGCAGCTAGCTTTATTTAGCATCATCATCCTACTTTACTACAGCTGCTACAGGTAGTTTTATCTGCCCTAAGGGCTCTGCTTAATTAATGCTAGGTACGGTTTATTTGACAACGTTTCATGACATGCGCGTACGACATCGAATTGATGACACTTTGAAATTGGTAACATTCATGTACCTATGTATTGTACGGAATACCTAGCAACCCACCAATGAGCCTAAAGCATCCCATAGGCCCACCTCCAGGGCTCTATCCCACTTCGTCGGTCCTTAGCTAGTTCCGACGTTATGGTCTATCTGTCTATCTAGTTTCGAAATCGGGTCCACGAGCTTTCTAGAAACACAGCTGCATCTCCAAACGACAAACATGTGATTGACAATTAAATGTCTAACTAATATATAATATAATATATAAAACAGAGTTGTATGGTGGTATTGAGTTGTAAATCTATAGGTAGATGAATATATAGATGCGCACTTGACATAAATGAAAACTTTCCGCCTGCGTACCATTTAATACCCTAAAACTCAACCAGCCAGCCAGAATATTCAAGTAAAAAGCATGGCTTAGCGGAAGCACGTAACCCAGGCTTCACTCTTGGGATTGGGGTTTCATTAGGCGTCATCGCAAATACCTCGTTGTTGGTTCCCCGTTGAATATTAACCTGAACAGACTCCTTCGAGAGGTATCTAAAGCTCATAATCTCCGACCTGAGCAGCTGGTAGATACCATATCTCGATTAATAACCCCTAAGTTCATCGGGACACAGCCGATTGTACGAAATACGAAAAGAGAAAAATGAAAAAAAAAGGACTCTCCATCGCGATATATTATGACCCTCATATCTCCGTTTCTCTTTGCTCTTTGTCACTTATCGTAGGGCCTCGCATGATGCGCTGGTTGACCCAAATGCAAAACAGTTTACAATAATGCTGGAATGCGGCCGTCGTAGCCGTTAGGATTTCCACCGCGCCGTCTATATGAACCAGAGTCTAGTAGTCTCCTGTAACAAATTCCAATATAGCCTGCTGTCTCGTGAATTTAGTCATCTCGCTGGTCTAATGGAGCATATCTGCCTCCTCCAGCTGGACTACTGCTTCCTCCCCGGCTCTGCCCAACCATCCTAGTCAGCCACTCGCCTACGCGCCCTCGTGAACTTTGGCTCTCAGAGCGTAGCTGTGGTTTTCCGTCTACGATGTTGACGACGGGAGGGTCGATGTCCATTGGGGGAATGTTAGCGTCTGAGCCAAGAGGCCGTCCTCGAAGATCGAGCGAGGGCACGGGCGATCCCGCCCTGACTAGAGAGCCGGTCTCAGACCTCACGCCAGGAGTTCCTACTGCAGTGCTAGCATCTCCAAAGAGCGAGTCCATATCTTCTAATCGAACTCCGCAAGTTTCGGGGTATATGAAATACACTAGTTGCGGTTAGCGTCGTTAACAAGAAGGCATTATATAAAGCATGTAAACCATTTAAACTATACTTACCCACTACAAAACTGACCACACAAAAGAAGGCATGCACCAGGTACAGTCGCCATTTAATCCACTCTTGAAGAATAGGGGTCATTTCACCAACCAGCCAGTTGAAAGCCCAGTTGGCAGCCGTAGATAAACTCGCTCCTTTTGATCGAATGCTGAGTGGTAGGATCTCTGGCGGATATAGCCAAGGAATAGGTCCCCACGAATAACCAAACGCGGCATTGTAGACCATGACGAAAACTACAACCAAAGTTTTTGTCGCCTCAACATCTAGATAGATAAAGTATGACACTAAAGACAACGATATTGCCATCGCAACGGCACCTGTTAAGAGGATAACTCGACGTCCCCATCGATCGACTATATACCACGGGGGGATTGTCGAAAGGAAGTACGTTATGCCGTTGATACCAGTCATCTTAACTGCGTCATGGCCGATCCAGCCACCGGACTCGAAAACGTAAGGCGCATAGTAAGAGATAACATTTATACCGTTAAGCTGGGCAAGAGCTTGGGCAGACATGGCGATGAAGACTCGGGTCTTGTAGCGTCGGAACATCTCTGAGTAAGATCGCTCGCCTTCCATGCGCTGGAGGAGGACGTTCATCTTAATTTCCCGATATTCCTCTCTTGCCTTTGGGTTGTGAATGTCACCGCCACCGTACAGATTTGCGATGACCACAATACCTTCCTCGTCGTGGTCATTATCTAATAACCATCTACAGGTGGTCAACGCAAGTAGCTTAGAACTAAGGGATGGAGCATTACCTTGGGGATTCAACAATAATCAAACTACCGAAGCCTAGGAGGGCTCCCATCACGCATTGCATTAGCAGAGGAACACGCCATGACATATCGTTCTCGATGAAGCCGCAGAAGTAGTCAACCCAGACCGACGTCGTGTAACCGATAATGTTACCCGAAAACTCGATGCAGGCCAGTTTACCCCTGTTGTGAGGGGGTGAAATCTCGGATTGGTAGACAGGCACGATAGTTGATAAGGATCCAACACCCAGACCTGCAATGATCCTGCCTAACATCATCATGGGCATGTTGGCAGCGAAACTCTGCAAAGCACCACCGACGAAAAAGATCATAGAGCCATATAGAATCGTTCTCCGCCGACCGATAATATCGCCGACTCTACCCACTACTAGCGACGATACCAAGGCACCAATCTCGAGGATAGCGACCATCGTACCAATCTCTGCTTTTGAGGGATTCTTAAAGTAATCCCTGAAGAACGGGCCTCTGCAACAGCGTTGTTAGAAGACGACACGGTACGGTACGGTAAGCTGAAGTTAAATGATCGTTGAGCTCTTACGTGATGATGCCCGACATAACTCCTTGGTCATATCCAAACAAAAAGACACCTAACGAGACGAATATGCTCGTGAAATAGCTGTGAAGATGGTCAGCACGTGTTAGCCCGGGTGCTTGGGAACGCGTAATGCGAACATAAGGGGCTTGCCCGTGAGGCCGTGTATCCCGGCGCCCGGCATGATGGCGGCTAGTAAGCGATCTGCTCTTGAACGGCGACGTGGAGGGACGTCAGGAACCTCGATGGCTTCTTTATCGATAGTCCTAGGAAATGATGTAGAAACACGACGATTACTATGTTCGGAGACGGATCTTCTGAACTGGACGCGTTTATGCTTAGGATGACGTTTCAGGACCCCCGAGAATAGGTCCTCGTTTACGGAGGTATCGGCGAGGGTCTTCCGCAAGGGATCCTCCTCATCTGCCAACTGCTCTGCGATATCACCGGTATCAGTCCAGGAGTCGGAGTCGACAGAGTCGGAGGAGCGTCTCTCGTGAGAGTGCTGATCCCGGTGGGCGGCCAGCAATGACGTCGATTGGGCACCGTGGTCGGATCGATTAGTGAAAGTCCTCAGAGGAATGTTTGAGGGAAGACGGTTTGATTTTGGTGAAGGAATTTTGGAAAGGTTGGGGCTGTCAAGCAGCAGCGCCCTCCTGCGGTTGATATTATCGATTGGAATTGAGTTGGGGAATGCGGGAAAAGGGTGGAGCGAGTATATAGGACAAGACAAGCCCCCCAAGATTCAAAGTCATCCGGGCTTGACGAGTGACGAAAGGCGTCGACAAGTTTTCGACCAGCAACGCAAGTCGGTGGATCAACAAGCACAAGACACATGCAACACTGCGAAATCTGGTCCAAACAAGGTACCACCACGCACTGTAGGTACAAATACAACGTTTAAGACTTTAAGACCAGCCGACCAACCGACCTATCCCGAGAACGGAGTCGGCTTCGGGGTAATATTGATTAGAAAAAAAAAACCGTAACTGGAATTGGTGTTTTGATCGAATGGGGGAAAGTTAACCAATGGAGGAATCGGTAAAATCTGAATGTATATTGAGACAAGCGATTGAAAAAAAAGGAATGAATTGTGAGTGAGTAAAGCAAGTTTCATAAAAAAAGAAAAAGAAAAAAAAAAAAGATGGCTCTTTCGGAACAGAGGGACAGATCGATAAATCCTGCCTGCAATCCCCTATTTTTTTCAGAAGTTCAGGGAGTGAGGATTACAAGCCGCTGATCTTACTGATCTTAGGCGGTCTTGGACATCTTAGCCTTTTATGAAAGATGTACTCCGTATATCGTGGCACTGTACGGCAGCCTTTCTTTTTTTGCGGTAATTGAACAACGGTAGCCTTGGAGGTTTTAAGGGTAGCTGCAGCTCTTTGGTGTGGGGTAAGCAAACCCCCACAGCCAGACTACAACTACACTACAGCTAGCCACAGCGTCCTGGAGCGTCCTACAACAGATGCGGTCTGCCTGAACTAGTCCGTCCGTACAGCCCGTACAGCCCGAACAGCCCGTACCGCATCGTCTTTTGATTACAGGTGAAAACCTATTCGACCACATGTACCATACCGTATTCTTTGCATAAAACAACTGTGCTTCGTACGCCGCGACAATTCATATTTTATGAGCTGCCGCGACGCCTAGAATTTATTGCTAATACTGCCTTGAGATTATATAAAGTCTTACATGTAGGCAAGCTCACCTATGGTGGAATACCACGCGCGGCTCCAAATAAACGGTTACGTCTTCACCCGAGCTATTTCACAATTAAAGTCTCTATGTAACTCTTAAGATGCAAGGCAGAAAGATGGTCCATCACATGATGCGCTTAGATTCTAGGTTTATCAGGCTTTCTTTGCTTTGACGGGGGTCACCTTTTCTATTCGGAAAGCCAAGCTACGCAAATCAGCCCCCATTTAGGAAGATGCATACGAGATTCTACAACACATGTCAAATCCTCTTCTTTTTAATTCAGCGAATAAAGTAAACGAGATGCAGGAGGTCGAAGAGAACCAGTCGGGTCAGGTGTTAGCTTGTTACATATTCAGCCGTCTGGGCATGGCGGCTCCAGCATGCGCTAGTATGCAAACAGACCCACGATAGCATCATAGCATGAAATACTGCTCTCCCCCCAGGCGGTCAACACAAATGTCACTTGAGGGTGCAACACCCCAGAAAATGCCCCTCTTCAGAATAAACCCTTTCCCAGTTCTACAAGTTGTCTCAGATTGCTGCTCAGATGTCGGGGACAGCCTTTGATCACGAGTGCCCTCTTACTGTAACAGCCTTCCGAAGCCTGGAAAGCGTTTGGCTGATCATCTAGCCTAGTGTTTCCCCCTCGGTCCCCCTCCATTCCCCTCACGCCAGAGTCCCTGAGTGTGCACGCACGTGGAAAAGAAATATATACTAGGGTATGGTCGAAGTTGGTGAAGACTATTACTACTAGTCCAGCATCTCAAGACTCACCACTTTTAATCTCATCGACATCTCGTAGCACGGACATGTCTGTTTAAGCTTAGGCCATGATCAGAAAATCCACCTTTAGGGCTCATTCTAACAAACGTTATTATTTATAGAAAGTTTGGGCTGTGCTATACTCAGGTCAAATGGCTTTCGAGTTGCAACTATTGTGCGCAATTGTTCAGGCCTGGCAATTATTCGAGGCTTAAATGAATCTTCCGACTTACCAACTACCATCGACCACTATAAGCTTATAACCTCATCGAAGCATCTACGAACTCCGCTCTGGCTCATAAGGTTGTTTTCTTGCACTAGGTACACTTCCAAGCTATCTATCCGCTATCCGAAACGAAAAAGCTGGAAGGAAAAGTCTACTCTTAAGCATTGACTGGTCAGGTGGCAAATAAAAGCCCAAATTAAGAGCAGGCTGAGCACCACCCATCATCGGCCGCTGACGTCGACGGGTTAGATACCGCGATTTGAGAGGCACAAAGAAATGTGGCTGAAACGTCGTGGTTCCCTGCCATTATTTCACTACGCGCGCTGCCGCTTCAATTATTCCCTAAATGTCAAGAACCCGGATATTGAATCTCAAATACCATCGCGACAGTTATTCGAGTGTTAACATTCTTAGCCAGCGGTAGGATGACTGCTTTGGGACACTTGAAAATTTCGATGGTTGCGGCGCTCTGGGTGGCTTATAAATCCCGCGAGGGACAGTCCAGACTTTAGAGCAATGCTTTCCAATGACTAGGTACCTATCATTTAGGTATATTGTGCGATGCATTCTTGCGGTTTTGAATGTCTCAAAGCAGCTCTCATTAGATACCATACCGTCGAACCGCTGTTAAACCAGTAGAGTCGACAATATGGTAACTAGTGGTTGGTGCGCTTGATCCACATGTAAGGCGTCTATGTAATATGCATTTCTGGCAAACGAACGGTAAGGTGAATTCATCCAAGATTGCATAAAGGACTATTCAAGGGTCGGCGGGTAGTGGTGACCTTGATCCAGGGAGGGACACGGCGCAAACCCAAGGGCCACGGGTATCTAAAGCAACCATATTGGCGTACCCCGGTATTATTCAACGGCCCTTCCAGTCGTCATGCCCGTGCCACATTGTGTGTATATGTAGGTAGGTACGGATCTTACACGGATCCGTACATACATAACCTACCTTAGCGCGCTGGGGGGGTTTTTGAAAATCATTACAGGGATGATTTCAGGGGTGTAAATGCTTACATTAGAGTGTTGCGCGAAAGATATGATATTTTTCGTTTAAAATAATGACTGTACGCATGTTGAAAGTGATATGCTGTTACAAAGGTAAAACCATTTTGATATATACATATTATATATCTAAAAACTTGACATTTATGTTTTTACTTAAAACTCATTTTAAAATACGATTTGATTTTTAGATTATTTTAAAATAAAAATCCATTTTAAGATAAAAAGATAAAAAAGATAAAACTTTTAAATAATATATTAATATAAAAATTTAATAAATATATATAATTAAATTATAAAGGAATTTTATATAATAAAACACATTAATATAATATAAATTAACTTAATGAATTAACCATTTATTAAGTTAATTTTATATATACGTACTTTATTTTAAAAAAACTTTTTAACGTTAAAATTATACATTTAAATCCCACGAAAAATAATATTTAATATTTTAATTTTTTCTATTTATTAGCTTTATCGTTTTTTATTTTAATATTATATATTTTTTTTAATTTTAAAATAATTTTTACATTTTAAAATAATTTTAAAATAATTTTAAATTAAAATAATTATATATAAATATTATATTATATATATAAAACCATATTTAATTAAAATTATATTTATATAATATAATATTAAAATTTAAATATTATATTATAAATGAATATATATTTATTTAATAATTACCTCATTTATATATTCACTCTAATACCCTTTTAATAAGCTGATATTATCACTGTAACAGCTTTCAAATACCCCCTTGGGGCGGTAAGGTAGTTCATTAAAAAGATACAGTACCTCAGACTACAGTTACAATATCTTAAGTATCAATAGCCCCCGAGCGATGCTACCAATATGCTACCAATATATTCCCAACAATCACAGCAGAACGTGTTATCGAACATGTGGCGATGGGACGCAAGGTACTACTATGTCCGCGCAGCTAATGGGATAAAAGGTTTGTCATCTGTAAGTGGCGGACAACAAACCTTGTTATCGCGAAAGGCTACAATACAGTTCATCACGCATGAAGATGATCCAATCCGAGTTACTTTACACGTTGATGGATCCCTTAGCCTGGCTCCCACACCTAACTTTTCCAAGCCATTCCATTGAAGGATGTACAGCCTTTTTATTTTATGCAAGACATCGTGCTGATCTGGTCCTCCGGTTGGCGAACACTTTTTTTTTTTTTTTTTTTTTTCGTTTATCATTCTACGGCGAGGCACGCTAGGGCGGTTTATCGAGGCTATTGAGTTCACCTCAACTTACAAAACTATAAGCGGTAAGCCCTGGAACTTAACGCTATCTTTGATGCTCTCATACCTCATGCCCGGACCCCAAGGGCTCATACTATGTAGACTATTGTGATAGAATTAAACTAGTAGTAATGGTGAATTTTTGGCGCGAATAAAATCGCAAGAGTGGTGAAATTGAAATTTGGCCGGTTCCCCCCCTGCAAAACCCAGACAAACCAGACTTCTTATCCCTGTTATAATGTATGCCGAATCGCGTTGTTCCTGCCTTTTTTCCCAGGAACAATAAGACCTCAAGTGACCAAAATAGGTTTGGAACAATTTAAGGAGACCCGCTGTTTCTAATTTCTGCCAACCAGAATCGATTCCTGCCTTCCTCGTCTGCTCACTTTTTCGATACCTAAACAGCTAAAGTAGATTACTTACCAAGTCTACTACGCCATTACCTACACAAGGTAGCTTCGTCTGTCTCGTTTGTAGAAGGCGCCAGGGGATCCCCAAGTTCGGCCAAGTTTGGCCTATGAATATCGAATCACCCTAACGACTTGGCCCCGGACCTCATTTCTACTCTCTTCCACTCTTCCACATAATCCCTAATCCCTAATCCCTCTCCCACGCTGGAGGATCATAAAAAAAAATAAAAAAAATCAACACATCAGCTCAATTTCTTGGAAAACGAGAAGCCATCACGATTAGGTTCAAAGTACCATAATTGGGAGAGGAAGGGAGTTTGCGAGGGAATAATAATAATAATCAAGCTATACCATAACCAATATCCAGCCTTGGTTTCAATTTCCAGCCCCCAGACCGATCCGAGTCTGACAGCAAACGCGAGTCAGGCTTGAGCTTCTCACCTATCTGACACAAGGCAAGATCCACAGCAATCTCTGCCACAACACTCTAGTTCAGAATACGGCCCCGGCTCAGCTTATCACGGACCAGCGCACGTTCGGATATCATTCTATCGACAGGCTAAGGAAGTAGAGTATTATTCATCACGAATATCGTACTCCTACAAACCATCTCTACCTCGTTCAACCATTGATCTTTGCGCGGTTCCCTTGCGCCGCAACGCAAAATGGGGTCGACGAATTTCGGTAATTTCGACGTATGTCTTCCTCAACTTCATCGTGGGCAGACAATATGCTACCACTATACTCACGAAGCGATGCTAACTTTGCTATACTATTTAGGCGTTCTGCCGCGATTCGACTTTACCGGTCTGCAACGTATGTCCACCTAGTGACACGACTATGCAATGTCCCGCCGAAGACCCGATATCGCTAACACACGAATTAGGTACTCTCAGAGAGTCATACTCAACGAGGCGGATGGGGTGGCTGCGAACTACGAGGCATCCCTCTATCTGGCGATGACCGTTACTTAGGAAATCTAGGTTTGTCTAGCATCTACAAAATGGGATGAATTCCCGCTGACAAAGAGCAGGCTCGATATTACTTTGCGGCATCGCCATTGCCGTGTCAATATGGCTATTGTTACGCTCGGAAAGAAAAAAGGCTGCAGTTGGCCGGAGGTCCGTGTCTGTTTCTTTCCCTACGCAGGCCGTTTGACTGACTTGGCTGCAGGGAGATGCAATTGTTCCTAATCGGATTCATCGTAATCGAGATATGCGAAATATTCACTGTCGGGGAGTTTCCTCTTAATGCGACAGTAAGGATTGTACGCAATATCGATCAAAATTAACCCTAGGTACTGGCCAAACTAACCTAAATACGCAGGCCTTCACTGGAATCCATATCGGAATGATCATTGCAACGACGTGGATTCTACTACTCAATGCTATTGTAGGATATCAGATCCTCGATGATGGTACCCCACTTTCCATGGGACTTATGCTCCTGTCTGGTGCTATCCTTTTTGTCGGTACCGGTTATATCACGCTCGATACGGGATATCACTGGACAACCGAATTTATTACCAGGGCCGATGATCATTATCGAAATATCGCGCTTTACGTACTTTACCAGCTCGCGCCGCTCGTTTTCCTCGTTGCCTTCTACGTTTTGGAAGCGATCCTCGTCCTCAGAATTCTGGGTGAGATCCGACCTATGCTTTACCTCACAGGCGCCGCCATTTTGTTTGCCATAGGCCAGATCTTCAACTACGTCATCAGCCCGTACATCTGTAACGGTACCAGTGGCAAGATTGACGGGGCGTTATTTGAGACGCTCTTCACGTTACTTGCGGTTGTGATGGTTTGGGCATTCTGGTCGAGCATTACCGAAGACGATTGGCCGATTGCCAGCCAGCCTACTGGCTATCCTTAATTCTTGTTCCTCATTTTATTTTTATTACGGCGTTGGCGTTCCGGTTCACCAATATACCCGATTCTTGTTCTCTTCTTTTCATTCCTTGGTTGTCTCCCATTGGCAAACATATACCAATTTCGAAGGAACAGCAGCAACAAAAAATACCATGACAGATTTAATACACGTAGAAATACTATTTACTTATGCGAAGAGGGGCTTGAAAAAGCACGGGTTGCATGCGCATGCGCGTGCGCAGTACGAAGTGATGGAAGCAAGCTTGGAGAAGAGGGGTGGCAGATTTGCCATTCAACAGTTGGAGAGAAGCTTAAAGGTGTGGTTGATAGTACGGTTGATAGTATACCCCGGATATGTTGCGACTAATGTATATGAGGTCGTGTTGGTACAGTTGAATAGTTTCAAGCCTGACGAGCCATGTTAGCAAAAGTTTTCTCCTTTGTCTTTTAATTAGATTTTTCATGCAGCATGACGTGAGTGAGCTGGTACTAGTGCTGTCTACGTAAACTCGACGGCGCACCCCAAAGGGGTGCTGCGCTTTAATTAAGGAATCGGGCAGTAATTAAGCTAGCGTACCA
>MU284214.1:0-22077 GCA_022478815.1 Daldinia bambusicola
CCACCCCCCCCCCCCCCCCCCCCCCCCCCCCCCCCCCCCCCCCCCCCCCCCCCCCCCCCCCCCCCCCCCCCCCCCCCCCCCCCCCCCCCCCCCAGAACTACCAAGACGTCTCGGGTGTCTAGAAGAATATTCGAAAGGGGTAAACGAAACCGCGGCTGGTGAACTAGTTAGAAGATGGAACCAGAAAAGTTAAGACTATTGTTTTGAAGTGAGTCGTTGTGACCAAATACCCGGTCGTCAGCGGAGCTAGGTATAAGAGTTGAAAAGTTCGTCTAATTATACCTAAACAATACAAAATAAGTAACCTTTATACCTTTAATCCGATCATATCGAAAGAAGAAGGTTACGTCTATAGAAACATGTAACCCTTTGGATGTTAGCCGGTAACCGAGAATGGCGTCAAGCCGCGAGTTCCTTAGGTAGGTCAGACTCAATGGATAGATAGAAAACGACAGCTGAAAGGTTTATCAGCTTTACCTCACAAAGGTATGCATAGGTATAAGCATCCACAAATTACCCATAAGCTAGCCTCATCGGTATTGAATGGGATGTGAAGAGAAAATGAAAAACGCTATTGTTTAAAAGGAAACTTCAAGCGGTTAAGATGCTTCCTACTGTATAGCCTTTGCTCTTAGTAGCAGGATAGGATATATATTTGACAATACATATCATGAGTTTTCTTACTACAAAGGCGGAAGAGAAAAGTTAAGAGTTGAAGTTGGGCGCATGCAGGAAAGCGAGTGAATTTCAACTAGGTATAGCACCTCATATAGATAAAGAAAAATAGTTAAATAACATCTATATCCAGTCAATTCATGTTCAAGCACGCTTTATAAGACCATGAGGTAGACTTATCAAGCTGGTTTTTAAAAGCATCTAGTTAGATGAGATGGACTGGTTCTAACCGTGGTTTGCTCATAATAATATGGCGCGGAGCGCAGTGACTATTATGTAAATCCAACCTGTAAGTTTATACTGAAAAATTATATCCAAAAAGACTAATCGATAAACTTCTTAGAGAGGTAAATCTTTCGAATAACGTAAGTTGACTTGCTTTTAATACCCAATCATTGATCCTCTGTCTGCAAAGCCACAAGTAGGAAGTATGAAGCTGAACTTGACTTCTTGAATTTTTTTTATTTCATCAATGGGCATACGCCATAATAAGGCAGCTAGCTAATGCAGCGAATGTTAATACATGTAGAAACCAACTCTCTTAAGACCTTATTTAACCATGTTCCTGAAGCCCACAGGTATTTCGTTATACATGACAAGGACTGGATATCGTATAATTCCCAAAACACACTTTGATATTTAATTTCAGATTTAAAATTTGGCACCCGCCCCTTAATATATCGGACCACCCAGTCTGATGGAGACGGATTTGTTTTGTGTGTAGTTGGCAAGCGCTGCCTCGCCCAATTCTCGGCCGATACCGCTTTCCTTATAGCCACCACTGTGGAGTATATTAGTATTTGTTTAGAAAGATCCGGGAAAGACGGGTTACTTACAATGGTAGCTGGTGGTGGATGAGATTGTAGCCTGTGTAGGAGTGATGTTCTGTTAGTACATGTACTCACTTGAAGAAAAAAGAAATTAAGAATAAGGGAATACATACTGTTCACCCAGATGGTACCGGCACGTAGCTCATTGCTGACTCGGAGAGCAGTGTTGAGGTTGCTGGTGTGTACGGCAGCTGCCAGTCCATAAGAGCTGTCGTTACCTAGATGTACAACTTCCTCTTCGGTCTTGAACTTGGCTACTGCTACAACAGGGCCGAAGATTTCCTCTTGCATGATCTTCATGTCGTGAGTGACATCGGTGAAGATGGTTGGCTTGATAAAGTAGCCCTTGTCTCCGTGACGCTCACCACCCGTTGCAAGAGTAGCGCCGCCCTTCTTACCCTCCTCAATGTATCCCATGATACGGTCATACTGAAGCTTGCTGACTTGCGGACCCTGGAATGTATTCTCGTCGAAAGGATCACCAACGGAATTTTCCTCTGCTCGCTTCTTGAATGCTGCAATAAACTTGTCGTAGATTCCTTCTTGCACGTAAACTCGGGAACCGGCGCAGCAGCATTGACCGTGGTTGTAGTAAATACCGAAGTTGACCCAGGAAATCGCCTGCTCAATGTCTGCATCGTCGAAGACGATGTTAGGAGACTTTCCACCAAGCTCTAAGGTAACCTTCTTGAGGTTGGATGAAGCAGCAGCCTTCATGATGGCACGACCGACACCGGTGGAACCGGTGAATGCGACCTTGTCAACATCCATGTGGGAAGCAATAGCAGCACCGGCTACTTTGCCGAATCCAGAAATGATGTTGAGAACTCCAGGAGGGAAACCTGCCTCCTTGACGAATTGAGCGAAGACGAGACCAGAAAGGGGCGTTTGCTCGGCAGTCTTGAGAACAACAGTGTTTCCAGTGCAAAGAGCAGGTCCGATCTTCCAGGCCAACATCAACAGGGGGAAATTCCAGGGAATGATTTGACCACAAACTCCGATCTAGATACAGTTAGAAGTTTTGCTTTCATAAACGCACCCTTGAAGTTTTGACGTACCGGTTCTTGCCTGGTGTAATGGAAAGATTCATGGTTGATATCGATGGTTTTACCCTCAATCTTGTCGGCCCAGCCACCATAGTATCTGATGGTACCCACAACGGAATTGACATCACCCCTAGCCATAGAAATAGACTTGCCATTGTCGAGTGATTCGACTGCGGCTAATAGCTCTGAGTTCTTCTCTAGAATGTCTGCTAACTTCAGCAAGAGGATACCACGCTCCTGAGGGGTAGTTTGGCGCCACGAGCCGTTGAAAGCTTTTCGGGCTGCGGCTACTGCAATGTCTACATCCTTTTCTGTGGCTTCAGAAACGGAGCAGATGAACTCCTCAGTAGAAGGGTTAATGACTTCGAAGGTCTTCTTATCAACGCCCTCAACCCATTCGTTGTTGATGAACCTAAATAGGGGTAAAAGAAGTATTGTTAGTGGATGAACATATGAGATATATAACATATACAGATGCAATCCTCAGTGTGATGACTTACAAACCAGTCGGCTGGGTATATTCGCCAGTGATCGGCGTCTTTAGCTGCACAGAGAGAGGCATGATGACGGTTTCAAGGATGGTTGTTCTATGCAATGCGTAAAATAAGTAGAAAGATTTGAGTCGACCTGCGAGATTATACTTATTTATACGCTGCAATGTGAGTGAGGATGAAGAATACGTGAGAGATATTCCTTGATGTTGAACGGCGGGTTGAGTTGTGTTATATGTGAAGTCGAGAGCGGGGAAGAGGGGAGGAGGGGAGGAGGGGTTAGGGGTTCGTTATGGGTCTTTGTATGAATCTACACCTAATAGGTAGGTACCTATTATGTAGCTGTTAAGATAAGGCGGGGTAACTTGTTCAACGTTGTCATTACGCGTGGCGAGGGGAAAATTGAAATTGAGCGGCTACCCCAACTGTAAGATCCAATGGTAGTACCTACCTATACATAGGTAGTACAATACAGTATGTATCACGGACAAGATGGTACGAACGTATCTAGCCTGTAGGTAGCTACCAACACGCAACTAACAGATACGTGTAGTAGAAAGTAGAGCAATTTCCACTCCCCCGGACGCATGGGGCTCTTTCTGGGGCAAAACCAAGGAGATATCGTCTTTGGCTTTCTGGTTTATGGGGAAGGAGTTGCCAGGAGTTGCAGGAGTTAACTTTATTGGTCACTTGAACGCTAAGATCTGTCACACTACCACGGGTGGTTCCTATCTGCATAGCAATGAGCCAACCACAAAGCTGTAATAACATCCTAACCTAAGGGTAGCAATTACCAACTATATACGTCAGAGTTAGTTGGCTTTGAAATGGGCTGTGCCTGAATTGGTGTCTATACTTCACCCCGCACTTAGGAGATAGGTACATGTATCTTATTTATACATATGTACTAAGGTGCTACCTATACTAGGGATTAGGTACCCTATATGCAGAACACATTATCGGACATATGAATGCATCGGCATCTAACAACATTTGAAAATTTGACGTCGTACCCGATCGTTCATTCTTTTCTTTTCTTCTTTGAATGTCGCAATGAAGTTACCCACACGCATTACACAAACACATCCACCAATACTTACTATGCAGTGGATTGGCTATACGACGTCCAATTTCCCCTAATGAAGAAGGGGGGCATTTTTGCCACACTAAGTGACCAGCCCCCGACGGCCCCCGAAGGGCTGACCGCATTAGCTTCAATGTTCTTTTGTTTAGACCTATGTCTTAGACATGTGCGGATTAGTGTCCCCCGCATTGTGGAGGAATTTTATCGGTTTAGGTGCTTACCAAAGGACAATACCCCCGAACCTGCAGATGAAGCGGCGCCGTGTAGACCACCGATTCGATACGGATTAAGGGAAGTTTATTTACGGGATCAAACGGGATTAAAGAGGAGCCGCACAGCCCAAAGCTTACTAGGTATCCAAATCCATACTAATCCATACTCTTCGTACTCATATATGGATGTTAGGTGAGTTAACAGGTGAGCTGATAAGTT
Source organism: Daldinia bambusicola (assembly GCA_022478815.1). Classification (NCBI taxonomy): domain Eukaryota; kingdom Fungi; phylum Ascomycota; class Sordariomycetes; order Xylariales; family Hypoxylaceae; genus Daldinia; species Daldinia bambusicola. The sequence goes on from MU284214.1 coordinate 4,559, forward strand.
AAATGGGGCTTACGGTTGCCTATTTCGGTCTTAAGATAAAGCGTCAGCGCCGCCATGGAACGCCATGTTACTGCACCCATTTTTTTACGCCTACGTCTATAGCGCGCTAATTCTACTTGTTGATTGGTTGGCCGGATGGTCATATGTTAGCCACCGCGATCGGGGATCCTCAACAGAACTGAACACGTTGGGTATACGATCCTAAGGTCGAACGGAGAGACGGACGAACGGTCCAATAACGCGATTTCGTGTAACATTTTTACAGAAAAAGGGCTCCGCAAGCTCCGGATAAGGGGAAACTCTTTTCATGCTTCCGACCTTATTCTTCATCAATCCGCCCGGTCATCCCGTATAACCCCACTTAGTTGTCTGGGGACCCCACACACTATGCATTTATACTATTTACACCATTCGACACTATTGTTTAAACTTGACTGTTGGAAGACGGATAACTGCGGTATAAAGGAGTGCACTTAGAGTACCCGAACGTACTGGTTGACAATGGTCTCTTTCATTCGATTTTAAATTGCTTGTTAAGCATTCAGTTACCTATGTGTAATTTCTATACCCATCTTTAAGCTGAGTTCTTTGCTCGTTCCTATTAGATATGTCTTCAAGAAGATGTAATAGCATCTCAGTTAAATGTCATCTCAGGTTAAAGGACAGCAAGCCACATAACTCGCCTTGGGGGACTTCATATAGGTACTATTGATTCTGCTAATTTGGCATTGTCACAAGCTCACGGCGGATGAAAGATATCTGATACAAGGTACTTAAGGGTTAAGCTTATAGTGGTTGCTAACTACTTAGCTAGTCGTGGTATATGATATAACGTATCCTTTTTATTTCAAGGGACCTAGAGATATATTTCGTCGATTAACTAAAAACTACCTATGAGAAAGAAGAAAAATAGTCTGGGTTCCAACGGAGCTAAATTCAATTGCGATCTTCTTTAACGTCGCGCTTGTTCTCTTTTAGTGGATGCTACGTACCATATCTTCAAAAACGCATGTGTCGCCTTCGAAGTAGTGACCTACTTCAGCCGCATGTAGTGATCGTATCCGAGACATTATTACGCTACCGTTTTCTGAAAGAGAACGAGGATAAGACATTCGGAAGGAGTGCCAAAGACCCCAACTGCCCGAAAGCTATGTAACTAGTTATTTGGTTTACTAAAGATATCTAGTCTATCAAGATTAAATAGAGGTATGTATATAACTTACCTGTATATTTGTAGCTACATATCTAAGTAAAGGTAAGCTTCATCCAATGCTTATTAACATACGCTAATATAGTACTGAGACGGATGATCTGATGTTATCCAAGTTATAATCTGAGCCTCATCCAGTGCCATGACATCAAGCGCCAGCTGAGCCCCATCCTCAGCGAAGATTCATATGGATCGAACTAGTTAGTTATGGGGTAACCAATTATGATCGTCTTAGTCGCCGGCTTCATGCTTATACATGTGCTGTTGAGAATTTCACATGCTGCCACATAAATATGAAGAAACAACTTTTCGAAGTTTAATAATTCGTTGTGATATATGATGAAATACAATATAAGGTTTTCGAGGAGAATAATAACCGACTGCTGATTTCTTCTTGCGTCTTCTTTCAAATGAACAAGTTGTATATTATAAGTGAGTACCTTAGGTACCTGACAATATGCACAGAGCCAGAATATATTTCTCTTCCAATCAGATTTATAATTCATTTTCATTATAACCTACTTTAAAAATTTGGTGTTTACTTAGAGAAATAAAAGGGTTTGATGTGTATTTGTGTATCGGATTAATCTAAAGTTCTTGGGGCAAGAAATGAGGGCAAATCTTCTTATCTTATCGGGACGCTTTGGCCAAATTTTCTCTGGTATCGTTATCTGCACTATCAACGCCTCAAGAAACATCGATAGGTACATCAAGACATCAAGCTTATTTCACCTCCCAACGGCAGTAGCTACCAATTGCTTCACCATTGAGTTTCAGCACAAATGTACCTTCTGTCGCCTACAGAGAGTTGACCTATGGCCGATGTCGCTGAGGCTATTGCGGCAGCCATTGCTGCTGCCGCGCCACCGACTAGTGAGTAGCTCAAACAGTTCAAAGTTGAAACAATTCAAAGCTTTGATTTCTTTTGCCCTTCCTTCATTTACACTTGGATTCCCCAGAACAACATTCGAGCGTGTGTCCTATTTGTACAATCTCCAAGTTGTTTCGCATGCGTACCTGATATTGTTATTGAAAACCCTATCATGTTGGCTTTACTGACTCCGATGGATGAAGGCCCTACCATTAAAACCGAGGTAGGCGATGCTATGGTCTTGGATCATGCACCCGAACCGCCCCAGTCACCTTGGAAGAGACCGCGAACCCCCGACGAAGATGGCGATCAAGCTAGGGACGAAAAGAGACCCAAGATAGAAAGCGAAGGCGCAAGCGAGATGGATGAGATTGCCCTCTTGGTCCAGCAAGCCCAGGCCGAAGCTATGCAACATTTCCAGTCGGAATCTGATAAAGTTGACGATGTTCCCTCTAACGATATCGAACATTTCCACGATATATCTAACGATCTAACGAATGGCCTAACTCAAGACATAAACCATGACGTATCAGGGTTGGAGGCAGAATTCGAACAGCGAGCGCCTAGTCCTGTTGACAACCCAGAGCCGCGCCCCGAGTCTCTATGGAGTAACCCCAGGGATTTCACGCGACGGAAGCATATAATACCGGCACTTGGTAGCCTAGTGAGTGAAATCCGACCCCGTTTGCTCATGGTAACGCGACTAAGGATTTCCAGGCTGTCGACATCATTACCGCATGGTCTGAACAATCCTTAGAGGATACAATTGCCACTTTAAGCGGCGATTCGGATTCGGATATCGCGAAAGAATACTCCCTATTGAAAAGTGCCTTTGATATCCAACGGAAGCAGCTTTCCGATACACATCCACTGCTATACCCTGAACACTTGAACGTTACAAGCCAGACCCGAGAAGTGATCAGGATAGTGAATCTTGCAACAACATGTGCAAGTGTCTTTGGCACCAACGAGCTTGGGTTGGAAGAGGTCAATGACCATTTTCTACGAATATTTGTTCCTGAGAACTACGAAGTACCCCGAGACGTGGCAGAATTATATATGGGCCTGAAGACCCAGATTTTTCTTGCTGTTTTGGAAAACGAACACGAAAAAGCTAGGGATCAATTTCTAGACGACCTCTTTGTTACAAGGTTGGAGAGTTCTCTACAAGAACACCACCCGAGTCTTCCCTTGACGGCTGCTGAACATGAATTTGTTGAAAATTCCAAGGCGCGAAAAGCAATGCTCTTGAACGAATCCGCCGATGTGGACAGTATTCGTATGTTTATTATGTCTAATAAAGTTTACAGATCACAATTCTAACCAATCTTTAGAAGCACTCAGCAAACAGTTCACATATGAGGCCTTCCTTGATAGCCTAAGCACGTTTCTCAATGATCATATAGAGAGTATCAGAACTCAAGGCACTGGGAGGGTGGAAACGACAACGGCGGTGGAGGATATCGTGCAAGACGAGCATGTCGCTCAAACCTTAGACGAGACTTTCGACATCAATGCTATGATTGCTGAAGCTTCGAGGGCAGCGCAAAGCGCTCTAGAGGCAGGCGGGGAAGAGTCTCATGAGTTGGATGACCTGTCGGCGTTTCTTGCAGAAAATGTTTCCAAGGCGGTCGAGCAGGCAAAAGAAAGTGCTACAAGCACAGAATTACCATCTGCTATCGCGTCTGCGGCGGAAAGTGCCTCGAGGGCGACTATGTTGGCTTTACAGAGCATTCAACAGAACCAGTATCACCCAACAACGCTCCCTCAAGCTTCTGGTAGGTTCTGTGATATCAATAACGAGAAAAATATCCGCTCACTTATTGTAGCTCAAGCGCCCGCGGCTCCACCTCAAAATCACAACACCTATCAAGCTCAGCAGACGCAACAGACACAGCCACAACAGCAGTATTACCATTACCAGCAACAACACGCGACTAATGGGATGGCTCCGTATCAAACGGTAAACGATCATCTACCTCCAAATCAAAGCGACTCCACACCAGCTCTCTACGAGCGAGCCCGACAGGCGGCAGCAGCTCGGTCTTCCACTCATGCTCGACGGGAAGGTTCACATTCTACCCGACGTCCCTGGAGTCCAGAGGAAGAAAAGGCGCTTATGATGGGGCTTGACATGGTCAAAGGCCCTCATTGGTCGCAAATACTGTCACTCTTTGGACCGAATGGGTCCATTAGCAATATCCTTGCTGATCGTACCCAAGTTCAATTAAAGGACAAAGCTAGAAATTTGAAATTATTCTTCCTCAAGACGAATTCAGAAATGCCATACTATCTCCAATGCGTTACGGGCGAGCTTAAGACCAGAGCTCCTACTCAGGCAGCTAGAAAAGAAGCGGAGGAAAAGGCAAGACTCAACTCGGAGGAACAACAAGCACACGTAAATGGTATCTTAACGTTGGCAGGCGGGCTACAGAACAATGTTTCGTCTAGACACAGCCCTTCAGCAGGAATACCTAGAAGCGCAACACCCCATCAACCATTATCTCACCCTGGGTCGCAACCAGGAACACCGAGAATTCCGCATCAATCCGTTCAACAGTCTGCGCCAATACCATCTTCTCTACCCCGTCCAGTTATACCCGCCCCACAGCCAGTCAGCCTCCCTACCTTCACATCAATGTCTCACCATCACACCCAGTCACATATCCCACATACCGAGCGACATACTACTTCTATAACAAACACCCCCACACCTCCAGCAATGACTCCGATAACGACTCAAGCCGCTGCTACCGTGTCCCCGTCCACCATGGCACCAGCAACGACCAGCACCTCAGAAAGCAACGAACCAGAGAAAAATGAACTCAGCAGTGTTGACGCGGCTGTGCTTGGTTTGAGAGCTGCTTTAGAGAGGGAAAGAGAAAGAGAAAGGGAGAGTGAGAAAGAAAAGGAAAGAGAGAGAGAACGGGAAAGGGAAAGAGAACGGGAACGGGAGAGGGAAAGAGAAAATGACGCACTAGCTGCTGTAGCCGCTACAGTTTACTCTGACGAAGGAACAATACCCTCTACTAATTCTGCCACACCCGCAGCTACGTCGGCTGAATAGGACCCAGATCCATACGACGGGTGTAGTATGTGTTAATTTCTAGGTAGAACTTACGAGACTTATGTTTTGCGTGATTGATACCCCTGGGCGGTTTTGGCGATTCGGAGACAGCGAGATAGTCAAGGCATGGCTGGACAAACACTACATAGTTGGTATAAAAAAATAAAAAGCAAAGTCAACCATTGAAGTCGTACCGAATTCTGGGTGTGGATTGTGTTATACAAGTTCGCTTGGATCCGCCCCGCGGGCCGTAACCACTCAGCCTTGGATACGGATACGTGCGAGTTTATGATGCACTCTACCGAGAAAGACTATCGGGAGGCCTTCTAGAAGATCCCGTAGCTCACCATAACAGGTATTTCCTTGTTAGCCGACACTGTGATATGTTAAAGAGGTACGCGTACAAAAATAACTAGGATGTTATTGTACGATGACATTATGCTAATCCTAGTCCAGGCGCCTTTCATTTAATTCAGCCTTATGTCTAATAAACCACCTCCTACTTGGGAATGAAACGGGCCAACGGCTTCATATCCGTCTGTGGTTAACTTGAGCCGCAATCTGACTTCTTGTTCTTGGGTAACCATGAGATGACTATGATTTACCTAGGCAAGGCTTATATCTGTTCGGTACGGTAGATTCTCTCATTGCTAATTAAGGCTTGCATTGTATGACTGGTCCTAAAGATATAGAAGAGAAATAAACAACCAAGGTAGCATACGACCCTCACACACACTAGATATCTCTCTCAACCTAGTTTTGGCCTTTGACTAACAAGTCTTATTATCGAACTAGGTACATACCTGAAGTGTATAAGAAGGTCATACATAGCAAACTGCTTCATAAGATACCTATGGTATCTATCAGTGGGTATAGAGTCCCTAGCCTCGCGGGAGCCTACCGGACAAAACGGACATCATGTCTGGTCGGGGCGCAGTACCTACCACACACACGTTTCGAAATGTTTGATCTCCTCAGTGAAGTTGCCTCGCGCTATGCCTACGTCCATCGAACACGTCATGCGCGTTGTCGGGGCTAGGATTCGCCACGTCGACGTACTATCCGTTCCGCTGTTTGGGCCATGAGCAAGCCTCCGGGTCGATATATTTTGTCTTCGAAGTCCGTACTGAGCCAAAGAATGCCGTTCGAATTATTTGTCGTTCGGGCCCGTCGACATCTCCTTCTACTTAGCATCAGAGAGCAGTAACGGTCTTGCCATGCGGGGTTACAGTGTATGAAAAATAAAATAGAGCCGCTTAAATACACGCACATACATCCTCGTTTCTAGGGTGTGGCGGTAGCAGTAGCAAGGGAAGAAAGAAATAAGAGGAATGGCATTGTCACCCTGGCAGCTGTGCTTCCACGCGGACCTCAAGTGCCGCGTGAGGGCGTGCGGTAACAAGCGGATCGTTACGAGCAATAGCGCGGCGGCGTCCTCGCCGTACTGTCGACACCACGTGTGTACCGTGTGCCTGAAGTTCAAAACGCGGCTGAAGCGCGGGCACGGGGAGGAGAAGATCTGCCACCACCGTGAGTTATGTCCCCCTAATCACCTGTTTTGCCCCCTTAATGCATTCGGAAGGTCGGTCTATGAAAAGCGGCATTTTGGGAATTGGCGGTCTTGGAAAAAGAAGTATGGGTAAAATAAGAGAGCCGACGTGGTTTACCGTTTTTTGCTCTTTAGATCGGAGTTGCAAGTTCGTCGAGGCCGGCCGCAGGTGCCATTGTCCGAGAAAGGGGCACGATCCGCGGTTCCCCTTCTGCGCTGAGAAACGTTGGTCTCACCTCCCACTATCTGATCCAACAAAAGGTACCGTGGGTAATTTATGTATCTTCTTCGTAACTAATACTCGGTTTTGTTCCAGACGGTTGTGCTCTCGCCGAGTGCAAGGAACCGCGCTGTCCGAAGAAGAGCTCGCCGTACTGTGATAAGCACGCGTGTAGCGTTAAAGACTGCGATCAACCACGGCAAAGCCCGGGTTTGGTACGTATGATCTAGGCTTTCCTTTACCCCCCTTTTATTGATTTCTTCGAGTTTAGCTTGTTTTATTCATTCAGCTTCCTCCTGTATCTCATCACTTATATCACATTGACTGGCTTCTAAGCTAACCCATCAGTGCTGCCGCAAACACACCTGCCACGGCCGGGGCTGTATAAACTGCATCCACGACTCCTCATCCTCCTCCCCGCCATCATCATCATCATCATCAGCGGGTCGCGACCCCCCGTACTACTGCCACGGACACCAGGTCTGCCAAGCCGACGGCGGATGCGAGTCCCTCGTGTTCCACGACATCTCCCACCGCCCGGCCAGGTACTGCTTCCGGCACTTCTGCGCCGCGTCCGCGACCTGCGAGGGGCAGCGCGTGGAGGGCGACGGCGCCCAGGCCGTAAGTACCTCACCTCATAACCATCTTCCCTTCCCCCTTCTTTCTCTACCCCTCCCCTTCCCCCTTTCCCTTCCCCTTCCCTTTACTTTCCCTTATTAGTTTTATTTGCTCACAAATACCAGTGCCGCGACCACTCCTGCGCCCTGCACCCAACCTGCACCAAGCCCCGCGTCGACCCCCTCCGCAGCCTCTTTTGCGAGGACCACGCGTGCGCGGACCCTACCTGCCGGAAGCAGACGTACGACGGCGGTAGCGGCAGCGCGGGCGGGGCAGGCAGATGGTGCGCCGACCACATGTGTCTGCTCGCGCTGCTCCGGCAAGCGGACTGCGCGAACCGCCGCGAGGGCACGGCTGCGAATCCGCTGTACTGCGCGGACCACGGACCGTGTGCCCAACGACGTTGTCCCAGGGGCGGAGCGGGAGCGGGAGCGGGGGTTGGGGTTGGGGTTGGGGTTGGAAGTGGTGTGGGTTGTCGGGGCGGGATGATGTGTTTCCGCGCCTCGGCGGCAGCCGTAATCACGGGTGGTGGAAGAGGAGGAGGAGGAGGTGGGTTTTGCGCATGTCATGGGGTTGGAGATAATGGTGATGACGGTGGCGACGATGATGACGACGACGATGAGAGCATTACAGATCATGGAGATGGATGTAGAGGGGCGGGTGCTGGTAACAATATAGGGGGTTGTGTTCGTGGCGGCACATGTGACTGTGATGACGGTATTCAGAGACAGTAAAAATCGAAGTTTAGACATCATATTGAATAGATGAACAACTCGATACAGGCAACTTTTAACTTGATAATTCACTATTTTACCTAGCAACTGGACCGAAAAGGAGTACTCATAGGAACACAGATGCTAAAACAATTGGAACTGCATCGCATGCACTGAATGAATAAGAACATCGTCCTGTATTCACTGCGTAAACTCATCAGATAAGTCCCTTCGTACCCTAATATTTCCCCTAATAGTAATACAATCCTCATAACCTATGATTCCCGGCGCCATGCGCCATGCGCCATGCAGCATGCGACATGCGTGGCTCATAACCAATAAACACCGTCTAATAACCGTGAAGTCCCGCCGTAGCATAAAAGCAAGTATACGTAGCAAGATGAGATCTTATTACATTACAATGCAGTCCTTTTCTTTTCCGCCTCCCGCTGATGTAGCGGCACTTCCAGCAGTAGGAGGTGGTGCGCCCTGGCTTCCTCTGCCAGGTGTACTAGGTCCAGCGCTGCTTTGTCCGATAAACGGGAGTCTGCTCCGAGGGGTCGCACTCGCGCTGCTCGGGCTACTCTCTGGATGACTTGGATGTCCGGCAGGTGGTACATATGGGGTTGATTTGGATGCTTGTTCATAACTTGGCGGTGCATCATCCCCATGGTCATCGGTGGGTCGATGGGTTGTCGAAACAGGAGGAATCAAGGACCTAACTTGCTGTACCGGCCTCCCTCGACTGGACACCGAACTTGTGGATTGGTTAGCTGAACTAATCCTGGTTGGGGGTAATGGACCACTGCCGCCTCTGCCGCCCCTACCAACGGAGCCACGCTGATTGTGACCGCCGCGAGCTGGAGTACCTTGCCGACCCTGCTGTTCAATAAACTGCTCGGACAGCTGACTTTCGCGACGGCGAGCCGCTTGCTCGGCGCGATGTCGTTCCTCCTCCTCTTCCTGCAGCTGCAGAGCCAAAGCCAAGTCTCTATCTTCTTGCTCGTGGTTCGGCGAAGCCGGTGTACTAGGGCCTACTTCACTAGCCCGACTATTCCGTGATCGCCGACTTTGAACTGTTTGCCATGCGCCCCCATCGGCATTGCTAGTCGAACCCCCCTCCCCATTCCAGGCACCTGGGACGTTTCCGGATGATCGTTGATGCTGAGGACCTCCGACTATACGGAAATCGCCAGAAAAGAACTCGGTCCGTTCACCGCGTACATCTGCTAACGACTCCCAGACAACTTCATCATGTGTATAGTAGCCCGCATCGGTTACTAAAGTAAATAGTTTTTGGGTTTGAGGGTGTCGATATAGAGTAGAGAAATGATCGTTCCGAAACAAAATTGACACCGACCCAGGCCTTACGGCTTTGGTGATTACCTCAAGACCCCATGGTGTGAGCTGTGTGGCTGAAGTAGTAAGAAAAGACTTTATAATAATGATATCCTGATAGAGTTGCTGTTCTTGCTCGGTCAGGCCCGCCTCAGAATTGCTAAGCTTATCTTCAAGCTCTTCCTCCCGAAAAAGTATACTTTGCGCATCATCGTACGAGGACGCTTGTCTAGTGAAAGAATCATATACCGGGTCGTCCCTCGGGGGTAGCCAACCGTGTATTAAAGGAATAGAAAACGTAGAGTAAAGCTTCATGTCTCGAGTGTTCTCAAAAGTCCCCGGGATAAGGTCCGATCGGGTTGAACCTTGATTATTCAAGGGAGAAGATTCGGGACTCGGGATGAAGCGCGGATTAACGTTCATACCAGTGTGAAGACCTTGTAGAAAATTATACAGTTCGGTCATATCTGGTAAAGATACCTCCGGGTTGGTATGTCGGTGGGTCATCAGCTCATCAACGATAGCTTCAAGGAGGAAATTCAAGCTAATTTGCTCGCGAGATCGTAAGGTCTCAACCAAGTTCGAAGTTGTCTGGCTAGCGGGAGTTGTCAGAGTAAGCGCATTGACGAGCGCAACCAGAGGGCATGGGCCATTGGCGTTTTGTACTAGTATAGGCGACTTTCGCGGGTTTCTAGCCGCCGTAGCATCAACCCAAGTTATGTTCTTAATTTGGTATGTTTCTGATTTGCTCGCTGCACTTGGCGATTGCCGTCTTGGTGGTTGTGGTGGCGCCCCTGCGTTTGACGCTCGCCGCGGGGGTAAAACTGGTGGCACTGCCGACGCCTCTGTTGTAGGCGCTGTTATTGCAGGAGGTGCTCCCTCCTTTGGTCTCTCGTCGTCTGCGTCCATGAAGTTTTCCCAGGTGCTTTGCTTTGAGAGGGTCCCTGGTTCCGGCTCCGGTATTGGCTCATGGTCAATCAAATTCCAGCCATCAGCGGTCTCCGGGTGTACATGTGGCGCCTGTAACTCTGGTTGTTTGCCCTTTTTGTTAGATCCAAGATCGTCCCACGCATGCTGGTCGTCGAGGATTTGATCTGCTTCTTGAGATCTCTCTGGGAGTGGTTGTAATGGAGGATTTGAGAGCGCATCATTCCATGGTTGCGATTCTCCTTCAATACGTAAAGGCAATAAACCGGGGGAATTCGACGCAGGTCCTGTGGACGGCGCTCGCGACGACAGGCCCGAGTCCCAGACATTACTCTTAGATTCCTGATCAGACAAGGGCGGTACCGGTTGTAAAGTACTAGAGGGTCCAGATTCACCGAGGGCCGGCTGCCAAGGATTTGTATTTGTTTCTGGTTCGGATATATGGAGTTGAGATAATGCGCCTGTAGGCACAGAAGAAATTGGAGGCGCAGGAGGAGGGTTCGCAGGCGCTACTGGGGGCTCTTGACTGGTAGTTGAACTTCCTTGTATTGGCTTCCGTTTGAAAGGATTCGTTTCGAAGCGCGCTCCACCAGGCCAAAGAGCTCTCGGCATTTCATCTGGTTTAATTTCTGGCGCTGTTACGGTATTAACGGTATTAACGGTGTTATTATTGTTATTATTACTATCGCGATCGTCCCAGGGATTATCTTCGTCTTGACGATAGTTGGTGCCAGATTGGATGCCAGGTTGGACGCCAGGTTGGACGCCAGGTTGGAGCGCGTAGGGAATATCTTGTGATGTATTATGGCTCCCCGAAGCGTCAGGGTTTGTGACACCATGTTGGGATATAGCGGGATCTTCTCTCGCCCATACTCTAGCTGATTCTGATTCGGAATCGCTGGGAGGCCACAGCTCCTGTCTTACACCTTGTATGCTAACCGCTGGGGGAGGCGTGTCGGTGTTCAGCGAGGCATCGTCAGGAAGCGGCTTTCGTGCGACCATGGTGCTATCTGGTGTTATTTCGGCCAAGTCAATACGGCCGAGTTGGTTATCTCCTAACCTAGACAATTTCGAGTCAGGATATTGAATACTATGTAGACGGTTCGGGTAGGATAATCTCGCTAACTCGGAATGGCTAACAATCAATCATGAAGCTCGGGATTGCGTCATTACTATAGCAGTCGTTCAGGATAACTAGCTGTAGCCTGTAGCACTGGGAAGGGAAATCTGGAGAAGCTCTTGGGAGTTGGAGTAAGACTTCAACTTCAATGGGAAGATACGATCTTGTTGTGCTGTTTACTTAATATATCGTCTCTAGTTTTTATATGGAGCGCAACTTTTGTAATGTTTATAAGGTTAGAGTAATTAGGAAAGTTAAGTAGGTAACTACTATGTATATGTTAGGTACGTAGAATAACCAGGCAGCAGAATGAGAGTTTGGTTGCTTCGGCTAGGTTAGGTACAGTTAGGTTAGGTAGGTTAGGTTAGGTACTTTTAGAAACAGATGGCCCACTACCTGTTGAGAGAATTGCAAGGGTCTACGTTTTAAAGCTGGCTGAAAGCTGGCTGAAAAAGCAAACGGCTGGCCAATGATGTAACATCACTACATAAGAAAAGAGCTGGTCCTTGTAAATGCGGTTGAGAAGTGCTATGTACTTAGGTACTTGCACCTAACACCATGAACAAGTGGCGGTGGCGTGTAGCAGTACTGGATTGATCAATTAAACATGTAGTCGTAAGCTATTAGCCACAGAAGTGAGCCGAACAGGTACATATATACGGAATACGTATATTCAGCCACAATCGACACGGCATCTTTATAACCGTGACAGGGGTTCTCCATGGGGGTGAAGCCCAGCGTTGAAGTTGTAACCTGGGTAAACAGTCACTAGGTAGGTTTAACCTCTTTTAGCCCTCGGTAACATTTCCTTGCCAGCAATCACAACAATTACGGTTTGTAAATCACAAGTACTGAAGGACCTACCCAAGATAATTACCGCTCACATATCCAGAACTTTATTACTCTCTATCCGATCTTCTACTAGCATGCCATTTGCGCTCCCCGCATTCTAGCAAAGTGGAACGTGGGGGGGAATTCAGGGGCATTATCCGATCCATTACACGCATCTACATACACTACACTAACCTAACCTAACCTAACTTTAGATAGATAGATGAGCAGATAGGCAATAGACAAGGTGGGAAAGGTATGTAAACTGTTATGTCGGATATTCAATTTCGCCTTCTTCCGATCAGACCATCCCTTACCCAAGCCCGGGCTCATGTTACATTGATGAAATCACTATAATAATAACATACCTCAGGTACTTGTTGTATTTATTCACCCCCCAATCCTGTCTCCGATCTATTTTGCGAGGCTTGATAGCTCAAGAACTCCACAACCTCCATTGTTTGCAAGAAATTTACTCCCAATATCCGAGTCGCTCATAATCAATACTCCATCTGTGCCATGGCTATCGTTCAGGATTGGCTCCCAGCTAGCCAAGACAACTACGAGAGAATTCTATTTTGGTGGAAACTGTACCCTCTGGTATGTTTTTATCGTCCAACCCTTGACCATGGCAGCACTAATTGCCCATTTAGCTGGGGTCTCTTCAATGGGTTACTTCGTGGTATGGCATGGGGAAAACCTCAGTTCAGAGCAAGTTCAACATACCCGGTAGAATTGCCTGGGCAACCATGGAGATCCCTGGCTTCACCACCCTTTTATATATCATGAGCACCCTTCCAGCTCAACACGGCATCGAGGACCTGCCCTGGCAGAACAAGGTCCTTGCGGGCCTCTTTGTCATCCACTATACTTACCGTGCTGTCATCTTCCCCATCATCCAGCCGTCTATGTCTCCCATCCACGTGCTCGTCTGGGGCAACGCTATCATTTTCCAATTATGCAATGCCACTTGCATAGGTAGCTGGTTAGCCGCATATGGACCAACCACCCAGGAAGAGTGGAAAGCTCAGAATTGGTCTGTTCCACAATTCTCGTTTGGTCTAGTTCTCTTCTATGTTGGACTTGCCGCAAACTACTTCTCCGATGAGGAGTTGCGAGAGATACGCCGAAGCGAGCTTCGACGCCAAGCAAAATTAAAGCAGCAGGGCAAAACCGTCGAAAAGCATTATGAAGTCCCGCAAAACGGGTTATTCAAATATATGCTTTATCCTCACTACTTCATGGAATGGGTTGAATGGCTTGGATACTGGATCGCCGCCGGCATCTCCTGCACCCCTGCGAGATCCTTCTTACTCAACGAGGTTTTCGCGATGTTACCCCGCGCTGTGTCTGGTGGGAAGTGGTATAAGCAAAAGTTTGGAGAAGAGAAAATCAAAGGGAAATACGTCATTATTCCCGGAGTCTATTAGCAGCCCTTTAAGGCATATGATCCAGTGCCTTCGGTTGTTGCGTCTAGTCTCCAGCTAAGCGGATAGTTCAGTTACGAACGGACAGCTCCTACCTATGATTCGAGGAATCCCTATTAATCAGAAGTTTTATAGTTGTTTAACCCTTCTATTCTTCTTCATTCTGCTTATACCCAATTTAATTATTATCTCTCAATATATAAATCATAGTATAATCTGTCTCATAGTTCTACCTCACTATTCTATCCCACGCTAGGTACTTAGAATGACGGCTAAGTAATTGACAGATGACCACCAAACGTTCTATGTTTCATAAGAGGCTCTGGAATGAGATAGGCACGACATTTTTACAATATAATGCGCGTCTTTTCCGTTAAGAACCCCTTGATATACAGTTACATACAGGCATTCTGGAGCAGTCACTCTTCTTCTAGGGCTAACTGCCTCCTGAGCGCTAGACGTACTTCCTTTTATGTCTGAGTGCTGATCTAATATTTTCCCCTTGATAATTTTCTTAGCATAACACCGTCTTTGTGTAGAATAACCCGTTAACTGAATTGTTTAATAACACTGGTGGTGTTGGGTTATGAAAGACAAGTAGTTGTACAGCAATGGTAACGAGACGGCTCTTATAAGTATACCCATGTAAAGATCTTTACTGTAAGTGTAAATTGTCGCATTCAAGTTGCAGTCTCAATCAACCCTTTGACTATTTCACGACACGTTTAATTTAAAAGAAAGGATCAAGTTGTTAGGTAAAATGTCCGTGATAATACACCTCACTCGCCACGCTCAAGGCCCTCACAATATTGTGACCTGGGGCAGCGATATTCGTGATCCGTTTCTCACCGCGGAAGGGTTACAACAATGCGCGCGAGTACAACAGACGTTCCAGTTCGCCCTCAGCGGCATTATTTCATCTCCACAAAGACGAGCGATCCAAACCGCTCTGGTCTGTTTCGCACCCGCCGTTGGCGAGGGTTTGCAAATTGATTTGCTTGCAGATCTACAGGAGGTTGGCAGCGCCCCGGTTTGCACCGGAATGGACATAGCCACGATCGAAGATGACTTCGGGGCTGTGGTAAACACAGATTATCTCGAGGAGGATTGGTACCAAACCACATCGGCACTGTCTGACAACCCCGACGACATTAGGGAGCGCGCCCGGCGAGCTAGAGTTGCTATTCGAGAATATGCCCTGCACGTGCTCGAGAGCGATGAAGGGGCATCTGCTGAAGGGGATATACACATCGCTGTTGTAACCCACTCGATGCTTATACCATATCTAACTGACGGAGTCGACAAGAGAGAATATTTCGACAATGCGGAATGGAGAGCGTACGTGTTCACCGATATAAGAGGGACAGACACTGAGGCTACGATTGTGGAAACTGATCATAGTCTCTACCGGCGCGGTGCCCGAAGAGCCTCAACGTCGCCACCGTACCCGCCCGACCCGGCATACGACCCACAACCACAAAGGTGATCCTCCCGTATCCCGAGTCGTAGTTGAGATAAAAAGGGACTGGTCTTGAATAGATACAAAGAGTCATTAGCGAGAGAAATTCTGGGTAGGGGCTTAGCCACTTCGCGGTGCCTGCGTCACGTTCCTAGATGAGATGACTATGTCTACGATAGAGGACACTTTCGGGATGTGCAGCCGTAAGCTTCCAAATTTACTTAGGTCAGAGCTCCACGCGATGGCTTATACTATTGCTCAATAGGGAAATATCAAGTAGGTAACCTCGCTACATACCTGCTGTAAGCTTTTTTTTTTTAAAAAAAAAAAAAATAGAACAAAAAAAGTGTTTAATTTTAATATAATATCACTAGATTAGGATTGAAAATATGTTGGATTAGTTGCTTAATTACATCCCATAGCTAAATTTCCGAGAGAAATACCTGCCTTAGGTACCAGGTATCTTTGAGTTGATGGGTGTTATTGCAGTTCAGAATTTGTGAATATCTAGCATTGCCTAACGTGCTAGAGTCGTAACCTCGTAGTTCTACAATATGAGATTTCACACTTAGGTCGACATGGAGTGACACTAGCTTTCTCTCATTTGTTTCGAAGAATAATTTATTAACCACCATCCGTAGGTACTTGGTAGACGGAGGAGAATGGAAGCTTTTCTCTACTATTTGAAGTATTAGTCAGCCAAATCAGGGGTTATTCGGGTCTTTTTTTTTTTTTTACGGACTTGCACTGCAAGCTATATCGGGAGATGCGCGCAACCAAAAAGTCCCCGATACTATGTAGGATCAGCCGCGATGACGATCTCGTATCGCTGGCCAATATCGATACTTAAAACATAGTTAGATATATAATTTTTATTTTTTTCCTTAGATATCGACCGTCAATCTATCATGCCGGTGGTGCGGTTCATTAATAACCTTGATGTGGTGGTATTTGGCAGTAGCAAATGCAGTCTCGGAATGTTGACCGCCATCGTTCTAGATGCCAGACCCATTTATAGGGCCGTTCCATGCTGCTACGTGTTAGCGGTGAAAAGGAAAACAGGATACTCCATAAGGTAAGTATCTAAGGTAGCAGCTGTGTTCTAGAACCAATTATTGCGGAATATATCGCTTTTGCTATTACCCATAGGGCGCCAAGCGTGGTCCGCTAACAACAATATCACTGAATATATATCCCAAGCCTTGAAAGCTAAGTGATTATCGTACCAACTACATTCATGCATTTCAACCTTTGAGGCGGTCTGTACCTATGATAAGTAATTATTATCAGTGTCTTTAAGCGCTCAAGAACGTTATAAGTGAATAGTCCAAAGATAAGACTCTTGAAGGTTGAACCTCTTCAATGCCCACTTATTCCTATCTCTCTTCCTAGCGGCAATAGTCCAAAGAGCCTCAGAGGGATCATCTGTGGGGCCCGCGTTTTTACATAACTACGATGCGCCACATTCTCGCCGTTCTTTATTTTATTTTTTCACAGTAGTCTTGTTTCAAGACACTTGAGTCTTTGGGAAGTTGCGCAGTCGTTGGTCTAAACTTTAATAAGTGAAACTAGAAGTAAGTTGTAACATGGACTTTGTTCAAGTACAAGGAGTTACGAATCAACCTGAGACCAGATTATAAGCTTTTCGGCGTGGTTATTTTAGTTGTTTGTCATAGGCTGATTTGCTCTTTTGAGAAGTTATGGATGTTGTCGCATGTATCACATGTCTATTCAATTAGGAGATTACTTAACAACTCTATAGCTTTAACAATTTGACGATCATGCGGGGTGGATACGGATTAAGGAAAAACATAAAGTATTACCCCTGCCTTAAGGACCTACTATTCAGATACTAGCTTAGCAGCTTAGTCCTTTGATGTCTGCATAATAACTCATTTCTTCGCATTGTAATTCTATAAGTCATACAAGGTGAGACTACTTCGCCATTTTTCAACCAAACATGTTAACCTGAGGTAGTCTCCACAGAGCTGGTTGCAATGCCAAAAGTAACCCCATTGTCCTATACCACGAAAAAAAAAAAAAAAAAAAAAAAAAAAAAAAAAAAAAAAAAAAGAGGGGGGGGGACGGCAAGATACAAAAAGAAAAAGGAAAAGGGAAACACACAAAATAAAGGGGGCCGCAAGGGTAGTTTAAAATTTGTTGAAAAAA